>OX578135.1:54101894-54246894 GCA_951213105.1 Amaurobius ferox
GAAAAGGGATATTTAAAGTGTTTAATATTACTGAATACATTGAAGAGGAAATAAACCAGTAATGAAAAAATATAATTTATTACAGAATGCCTATGAGTAAAATATTTTAAAATAATGAGAAATATGCGAAATTTTTATTGTATTAAATATATGAAAATGAAGAATTTTGTATAATTTATAAAAAATGGTTAAATTTTCCAGATGGCTTGTAGTAACTTTTACTGTCCCATAATAATAGCAAGAGAGCGTTGAAACGTTGCATTTCCATATAAGGGTCAATGCACTAAAAGTAAGATGCCACATTAGGGTTTGTTATTCTATATTAAACATTTGTTTTGAAAATACTGAAATTTTAAACGTTATTCAATTGTTTCGAACACCACTGTATAAGGTACCCACTATCCAGCTGCCAAATAGAATTCAAATTGATCTAGTTATGCATATACTTCTCGAATACATTACGCCTAATAATTTACATGTATTGATGAGATTTTCTGGGTGACTGTAATAGCAAAAATAGACTCTAAAATATTAATTCCTGGAACAACATATGCGTTTTTTCTTATTAATAACATAAAATGTATACTCAGGAATTTATGGAATGTTATATCGACATTATCGAATTACATTTTTTGCGCTAGTGTTCCTGAAATACATCTAGAGTCATACAGCGAATAGTGTATATTTTCGAATATTTCACATATTTTATAATTAAATGAAATTGAAAGTGAATGAAAACATGTTGTTCTATCCTGGTACAGAAAAATCAATTTATCAATCTGGAATAATCAGTAATGGCTTCTAAACATATAACGTAGGTCTGGCTGATCAAGCAGCTGCAAATATTTTCTTTTTACCCACAAGATTATTGATCAGAGAGAATATTTTGTATTCTATAGAAAGTCTGTGGTAAATTCTGAGGCTATATCTTTTTTGTAAGGAGAAAAAAAAAACTCACACTTAGACATTTCCTGTAGACTATGGCAGATGCTGCGCTAGAAAGTAGAAGATACGCTGCACAATATAAATATATTTCTTTTTCTTTTCCGAAACCAGGCATGTATTTAAAAATATTGTTACAACGCATCTTTTGCAGTCGTGGTGTACATTCAGGATACAGGAATGGTTTTTCACATTTCTGAATAACTGACACGTTTATTTACAAGCACAGCGTTAACAGGAACACAATACAGTAAAATAAGACTTCAATGCTTCACTAATTTCACAAAATCACCGATACTGTTCTCAAAATACTTACAAAAACCACTGTTCAATGTAGCTCATATCACTCCAACTAATATCCGACTGAGAGAAGATTTCTTTTATGAAATCTTCATAGAAACTTCGGGATATCTGTAATATATCGTAAAATATTGATTACTCGGATTGTTTCTCGAACTTACAAAAAATCGCCAAATTGGAGATAAATCGCCAAATCTGGAAACCCTTCTTTGTTCTTCGGCATTCTGGTAACCCTAGTCTGACGCCATGGGTGTACGTCATGGAAAATATGGGTGTACGGATATTTACTCCGTCTCACAGTTAAAAGAGACGAAAATAAGGAGGATGGAAAAGTGTCTATAAAGCATTTTACATGCCCACAACAGCAAGTATTAATAATATAGTGTTATAATTTTCCATTTTAATAGACATAACAAGATTCTGGTTTTTCTTTCGGCATGCGAAGTTCGGTATTTATTAAAAAAATGCACTTAATGTCATCTTTATCTCCTATATTAGAAAATGGTACTTATTAAGAAATGAGATGGGTAAAGAAAATCTGAGAGAGACTGTTTAGAGATTGCAGAAAACAATATTTCAATCAGGGATGCCGACTGTTGCTATAATATTCTAGCCAGGAGTATAAAATAAAAAGAAGTCGGGCAATTTGAATAGACTGGCTTTATTTATCAAAGTAAGATTATGACGAACTGATACGACTGCCCGTACAAGGCATAATCATGTATAGGTAAAATATTGGAATCGTGTAGGAAATCGGTACACTTCTGCGGATTTATATGTTTCCAGAGTCCTCTGGAACACGAAAAAAAATTTTTTAGCATGACGTCGGTGTGTGTTTGTCTGTCTGTTTGTGTGTTTGTATGTCTGTGTATGCGTGACGTGTGTATCCATACTAGATCAAAAACTAATTGATAAAATTTCTAAAAAGTTGATGGGCAAATTTGGTGGGTTTCCTTGGTGCGAATTAGATTTTGGCACAATTCGGAAAAAGATAACCTGCCTTTTTATACAAAATATCCCTTCAAAAATCGTCAAAATATATAATACGAAACTAAATTTTAAAATATCAATCAGTGACTGTATTGATTAAATGTTTTTTTCGTATGTAATATTAAAGACAAATAACATAAGACCAATTCCATTGCTCCAGGATGGATGTCTCTCGAGATATTTTATTGTTTGTTAATTTTTGCATTCTAGTTGCGATTTATAATACAGTAAGTCACCAGATGACAAAAGGCTTTAAAATTGAATATATAGTATAACTGAGTATAATTTCAAATAAATATACGTATGTAATTAAACTCAATTTATAATATTATGAAAATAAGAAAAATTAATTTGAGTCTGTAGGGAAAGTCAAACATCAAATAACATCACAATCATCAGCTAACATCAATCAGCTAACATCAATCAGCTAACATCAAATTTTTCATATCTATTAAGGTCTATGTCTTTGATAACTACTCACTTCACTGGAAATGTGTTTTCGTAAAACATATTATTTATTCTAATACAATTTATAAAATTTTATTGATACAATGAAATGCGTTTCGATTTTGATATTATTGTTCTACATATTCCCTTAACTGCATTTTGTTATTTTAACAAATATATGTCTATTTTAAATTATGAAGCAACGTTGTACCTTTTTCACTTGTGAAATGCTGAAAGGGAAACATGTTTTATACCTGTTATATTCGACATTTCTTTACTTTATTCAATGTTGTACCTTGAATTTCTCAAAATTCTACAATTTCAAAAGCAGTTTACAGTTTCAGCTAACAGAAACTTTTGCAGTGTTCGCCCTTTATTTCTTAAATTAAAGGCGAAAATGCAACCTGCATAATATTTCTCCTTGAATTACCATGTGTCCCGGTAATTGCTTGAATACACGCATTAGAACTAATGTATAATTGTTGACAGTCAATTATACATAATTTCATTAAACTAGTTGCATGTACGTAGATGATTCTGGTAATGAAAGGTCATTATATACTTTTGAGCAATTTGTAAAATAAAATAAAGTAAGAAGGATATAATCGACTATTTTTATTACATTCGTTTATTTTTCTCAATTGTAAAACTTATTTTCTTAACATAATTGCTTTAATACAAACATTAGAGCTAACGTAGAATTGTTGACATTCAATTATGCATAACATCATTAAACTAGTTACATGTACGTGATACTGCTAATGAAAGGTAATTATATACTTTTGAGCAATTTGTAATATAAAATAAAGTAAGAAGGATATCGGAGACTATTTTTATTACATTCATTTTTTTTTCTCAATTGTAAAACTTATTTTCTTATTTCTCAGAAAGATAAGTATTACATTTTAAATAATTATATTTCTTTTTTAGAATGCAAATGGAATTATTAACTTTAGTTTGAACATGACATTTTAATGAAAATTCTAATTTTGATGGCAGATAATTCTAAACGTGTAAAGTTATTTCGATTTATAAACTAACAAGAAATAAATAACTCTTATGTTAATTAATATCTTTATACTTAAATTATAGTTTTGAAATATTTTAATGGGCTTTAAAACATTGAAATTTTTCAAAATTACGTGTATGTGAATGTTAAAATATCTCTGTTTTGTGCACCTTTAAGGCAAAATCTTAAAAATAAAACTGATAAAACGATTTTTTTTCAGTTGTCCCTTATGAGTTCTCATAGATGATGAGATTTGATATTTTAGAAATAGGATGCTATATGAAATACTACAATTAAAATAACGTTCTAATTATATGATAACATGGTTTAGTTTCAAAGTTATTGTTAAAACAAGAAACATCAGTCATGATTAAAACACTTTACAACTGAAATGCAATTTTAATTAAACATTTCTAAAATATGATGCATTCACCGCTGATATTTTTTTAATTATCACAGTACTACAGTAATTTATTTTACTTGAAAACTTAAATCTTCGTCAAAATAGACAATTCTAGTTACAGAAAGTGAATTTTATTCAAATGGAGTCATCGAAATATGAATCGTCTGCTTCTCCATGTAAAATCAATGACTATTTCATTCATATCATTTATATCACAGACTGAAGAAATAATTTTGCGCGAAAAATTATTCAGCAATTCTTATACAACTTACCTTACAATCGTTTGATTTGTTTACATTCTGCATGCTATATTATAGCATTATATTTAGGCTTCGTTTGTAGAAATAATCAAAGCTTAGTGATAATTTAAAATAAAAAGTGTTGTAATTGCGTTGGTACAGTATTTAGGTGCACAGATAATATGCAAAAATAAAGCTATTTAATGACGAATGTAGCAATAAATATAAATTTAAAGAATATTTAAACATCACGATATTTACGCCGAAAAAAAACGGATTCCATATTTTATTTTTTAATGAGTCACGTGATCCCTTCATATATCATGGGTGTAATTATTATTGTAATTTTTATTTAAAAAACTGAAAAACATATTTTGCTGAAGGTTGTTTTGCACATTTTATGAGGTAATTAGATTATTTCCTAAACATTTCGAAGGGATTTCTGCATTTTAACTTTGCTTAAAAAATGTTCGAAAAATGAAGTCCCTTAAGGTTCAATGTACGACATTTTTTCAAACTCAAATCCGAAACTAATTAGGTGATATTATTAATTTATTTTTCCATATGTACCACAAACCGTCTCAACAACATAATAAACTTTCATTTTGATAATGGTATTTTTACAGAAGTTATCGCGCGAACGGGCCGAATGTTAGACACAATGACCAAAGTCATAAACAATTTTTAACTATGTTGGAAAGTGTTAAAAACTAATTTTAAAAAGTGGCTTTCCAAATGTTTTGAAAATATTTATGATAAATAATTGTTTATAAAAACATTAAACAATATCGTATTTTTAAAATGAAACACTTTTAAATATTAATCATTTGATCGTCGCTGTATATATTGCATAAAATTGAAAAAAAAATAACAATAATGCATCTTACATAATAAAGAAGATGTTGCTTTTAATTTTTTTCTGCGTGTTCTGCCCGACCTATCATCCGAATGTGTAAGATGTCTGTTTGGAAGGTCTGAAATGTGCCACCCAGTTTAGACCGAAATCCAATGGAGGTGGTAACCAGAGCGACAGAACGGTTCCTACTCTACGCATTACCTCTTTGATGGACTTTTGGACCTACGGATTTACCGCGTCCATACTTAGCGTAGACGCGGGGGTAGTTTAGAGCAGCGTCGGACATCAAATACAGATTCTTATCTGGCTGTGTCGTTTGTAGCAGAAAATTTAATCTTCAGACAATACTGTTATTCAATATAGACGTGTTTCAGGTTCCCAAACAACACCTTTCTGCAATAATTTTTAAAAATTGGAATTAGTTTAAAAATTATGAACTATAAAACCGAAAACCGGTCATATTCCGCCTCTGATGTTTCATCACTTCTATCCATTCATCACATTTGAAAGACGATCTTCCGATCCGAGCAGCTGTCACCATAGAAACTAAGGTTTGAAATGATAATCCTAGTTTGCGAATTTAAAATATGCAGTTCTATTTTTTTTTTAATTTGGTAAAATATTATCATTCTGGAGAATTGTGCTAAAATTGACTGAATAGCTCAAAACTCGCTGAGATAGCATTTAATATATTGCATTTTACTTCCCAGACAAAATGCCGGCTTTAAAGTCACATTTAGTGAAGTAGAAGATTTCCGAATGCCAAGTTACGGCAGAATATGTTTTAATAAAATAACAGACATTTTTACTCTCCCAGCAATAGACGGTAATGCATGGGAAACGTACTGGAATCATACTGAAAATTGCAACACGAGTTTTCAACGGATCTACACTTTTTGGGATCTCTAGAATACGAAAAACTGCTTTTAGAGTGACGTCTGTGTGTGTGTCTATGCAATGAATGTATCCACCCTCACTCAAAACTAATGGACCAAATTTCGTAAAGTTTGGTAGATAATTCACTTTTGTGTGACTCTGGTGCTGATTAGTTTTGGATGTGATTCGGAGTAAAAGAACCTGCCTTTTTTTCAGAAGTGGCCCGCAAACATTGTCTGTATCCACTCTAACTGAAGAAGAAATTAACCAAATTTCATAAAATTTGGCGTATAAGTCACTTGCGTAATACCCAGGTGCTGATTAGATTTTATTACGGTTCTGAAAAGAAGAACCTGTCCTCTTTACTAGATGACCAGCAAAAATCGGCAACATCTAAAATAAAAGGGAACGTATGCTCAAATGTACCAATTGAATGCTTGTTTTTTACTTAATTTTTGACCGCGAAAAGAATAAGACCATCCCCATTACTCAGGGCTAGCCATTCTCAGAATAGTTTAGTTTCATCGCATTTTTATTACCCAGGTTTTGAAAATAAGTCCAGTTACCTTATGAAAATGAAAGCTGAATTAATGCGTAGTTTCAAATAATTATGCGTGTTATTTAGTGCAATTAATTCAATTTAATGATTTATTAATTAAATGAAGAGAAATTGAATTTGAGATTACAGAGAAAGCCATATGCTCCTCACATTAGATTTTTTCCGATATTGGAAAACTGTTATTTCTAAATGAAGTGGATTTAATTTTTGGGATTTCTACCTTTGCGAATTTAAAAGATTTTGTTCTACTTTTATTAATTTAGTACTATATTACCATAGTGATTAATGTGCTAGAAAAAAATATAAATCTGATTAAAACTTCATGAGACAGAATTTAATATTTTGAATTTGATTTCTCGAATGAAGTTAATGTCTCATTATTTGTGTGTTCTGAACTCTTGCGGTTTTTTTTTTTTGTTTCATCTATGTGAGTTGTTCTGATTGCCATATAAAATATATTAGTTTCATAATTTTGAATATCAGTTTCTAATTATACTAGAGCTTAGTTTTATAGACTATACTTATTTGACTATACTATGATGAACTAAGGAAAACCGTGTACTCGGTTTACTTACACTACGATCATTTATCCAGGGTGTAGCTCATGTAGCAATATCTTTTACTTTTTTCCTCAGCGAATCTGATGCTTGCATTTTAAATTCCGAGGAACATCAGATATAAGTTCAAGAAATAAGTAAAACGATTCAAAGGTCATACAGAAAACACACAGCAAACAATAATAAATGTTCAACGACAAAAAACTATTTATGTATTTTCAGGTGTCGCCTTCCTAAAGAATAATACAGAATTTTATGCTAGATTAGATTTCATAGCATTTTGGGAAGTATTTTGATGAAGAATTGTTATCTAAATAAAAATAAAATAAAATAGAATTTCAAAGATAGATGGAATGAATAATTAGATAGAAAAATAGTTCATAATTGTATTTAAGTTAAGTGTGAATCATAAATATTTCTTTTGAATGAAAAAATACAAATCTCATTTTGAATTCTTTATTAACTGGTATGAAATCAAATATTTATATTAAACATAGGAAAGCATAATAAATAATGAATGGAATAAATTTTCAATCTAGTCACAATTGTTAATATGTTCTCTAATAGTGTGACGTTAAATAGTTTTTTACATTTGAATATCATTAGTATTATTCCTTTAAAAGAAATTCTTGCAGACATTTGATATCCATATATAAAAATGCCCATTTGAATTGGTTTATGCAACATGGTAATAGAGACAAACAAATAGACAGTAATTTAGTTTATACTTACATACATAATAAGACCCATTATTGTATAATTCTAAATTCAATCGTTAATATGGAAAAATCCTTCTTGCAAAATTAAATATTTTCATTTTAACAGTTATTTTCCTAAGAGATAATTAGGTTCATTTACTTATCCATTTAAAAAGAAATACGTTCTTATTCTTAAACTTTCTTATTAATGACATCGTTTCGTTGTATTTACTTTCATTTTGAGATATAGTGACATTATATAAATTCGAATAATTGCCTTAGTTTTACTGTTTAAAATCCGTCTCTTCTAATCTGCTTTTACTTATTCCAGTGGTAGTAAAATACATAAATGTACGGGATGGTAGGAGGGTTAAAATAAAAACTCTCCTAACTTTTTTAATCATCTACTTGATTTAGAATTATTATTTCGAAACAATAGTTATATAATTATTTAAACAAATGTTTTTACATTAAATACTTGAATTGATTAAAAAAAAACTAAAAGCAATAAGGCAAAATTATTCGATTATAGAGTAAAAAAAATATATTCCAAATCATCACAAAGAACTTACAAAGTGCTTTCAAAATCTTTACATTTCCAAATAGCGTGTCAGACACAAATAGGTTCTGAAAATGCCAAGAGAGCAGAATGTGAATTTCAGAAAGCATTGTAACAAGGTTTACGTTCTATTATTTGCGCAAGAGTTCCTTAAGATGTTTCTTCTTTGAATTTGAGAATGGAATGTTTTCTATTTAATGCAAAGATTTTTCAAATACGAGAGTAACTTTTAAAATTTTCAGTAATTGTTAAAAAGTAGTTAAATTAGTAAAAATATAGTAGTGGAGACAACCAGATAGGGCTAAAATGGCTTTGCGTGAATAAGTGTCTTGTAAAATAAAATTCAAATACAGTTTAATAAGTTTATTCTTTGTTTTCAGTTTCATTTGTTTCAATTAATGAAAACAATACGAGACTATGGGCACTGAAGTAATTTTATTAATCTCTAAAGTAAAGTTATATTTTATATTTAAATATGAAAAAGGTTTTGATATTCAGAACTATCAATAAATGCGTTGGTGCCACATTTTTGTGGTCATTAGCCACTGAAAACGCGCAGAGTCCGAGTAAAATGGCTAGAATCAACAAATTTCATGAAATGTCGCATGCCAAATGACTCATATCACTGATTTTTAATACATGGACATGAGAGGAAAGTTGTGCTTTTTAGAAGTTAACAACTATGGAACAAAATATATCATGGAATTTTTTTTGTAAATATGCTTCTAGAACATATATTAACAAGTATTCAAAATATAGCTAAATGTATATTTGTTGAGTACATAAATTCAGTGGGTTATTCAAACATTATAAGATCATCGGTGCCCCATAAGTTTGATTCTTTTCACGTTTATAGTATCAACTACGATACAAAATCTAACGAAGATGATTTATATCATTGTGAGCGGGAAAATGGGGTTTTGAACATATTTTTCACACCACCCAGAATCCCTTTGGCAAACGCAATTGATCATTTTTTGCACACTTACAGTACTGACGGTTGTTTAGGCCTTGCAACTAGTTACTCAAATCCTCTAAGGTGAGTCGAACGGTTGGGGTTATTTAGTACTGACTATCGAGGGTGGAATAGCCCAGTGGTGAGAGCGCAAGTTTGCATTCGGAGGGCTAGATTTCGATTTTAGGTGCTGGCCAAACTGGCTCACGAACTCGTTAAATATGTGGGTTCGAAAGTTCTTCAGGCAGGTTAGTGGCAGAAGAATGAGGATACGACCCCAGTGGATGTCACCACCAGTAGGTCCCGGTCTAAATTAGATTGCAAGGTCACCTAAAGGGATATATTTCCTTCACATTCGAGTAGGTTGGACGGTCTTAGTCGAAAGACAAATTAAGAACTGACTATCGGACAAAATTGAACTGATTCAGAGTTTCGGTTTACTCCTTTGCGCCATAGAAAGTTGGATTTTTTTCGTAAAATATCTTCAGACTCTGTAAATGCACATAATCGACCTAGATGACTGAACTTTTGCACATTTTTAGCATCGAGCATCGAACAGAACCTATAATAGCCATATTTACGACCCCAGAGCTGAGATTATGATTTAATTTGAAAACTTTAAAGACCCGCAAGCTTCACTATTGTGGCTTTGAAGGCTGAATCTTCTCACATTTATTGTGTCAACCACTGGACTGAACCTAACGGAGTCGGATTTTAAGTTTCGGCTCGGGATGGACGAAATATAGGCAAGCGGGTTACAGTCGCAAATAACTCTCCCGAATATAAGGTTGAAACTCGACCATGTTACAGAACCCAACCTAGCCAATTCATAAATGTAACTATCATTTGCGATGCTATGCACTATACATCGTTAAACAAAATGAAAATTATTAAAAGAGTTGAATATTAATTTCTCATGAGTGCTAGTTCACCTGTCATTGGCAGCCATAAATTTTAATTGATTTATAAACAAACTACAAATATATACCATAAAATATTGAAAACATTGGTTTTTAACTCATTTATTTTTCTCTACTTTAAAAGCACATCTATAAAGCACAAAGTATTTGCTGACGACGTCTTAGCACATTAACTTCAACTCGAGCATAAAAGCTACCGGTGACATATTTTCTTCCCTTTTATTGATCATCTTATAGCATGTCTAAAAAGTATGGGAAAACAAGGAGTAGAAGCAAATCATCTCTGAAAAGATTGCGAGGTCGAAGTAACAGTAAACAAAAGTCGTAAAAAATAATATTATCTATCGATCTCAGGAAAAGTAGAGAATAAATGTTTAGGCGAAAAAAATATTATGTAGTTGTTAATATAAATAATTGATTTTGGTTATATGTGCATATATTGAAAAAAATCAAGCAAGAAATCAATCAATCAATCTTCATGAATGGGGGATCACGGAATTTATAGTGTAAAATGGGAAAGTAAGAAAGCTTGAGGATAGGTGCAATCCCGAGACATTGCACAAGTGACCATTCAACAACTAGTGAGCAAGTGAGCAAGTTCGGGAAAAAGTGAGCATTCGAACGTAAGCCAAACTATATATAATTTTATAAAATCTTCTGTCTTCACATCTACACAATATACATATTTATATATTTATTTACAAGTACCAGGCATTTAACAAAGCCATTAGCCTTCTAGCTTCCCAATATATTTGAACAATGTAACTAAAATCATTAAGTGCAGTACACGTGGCTAAATGTTCTCTATTCATAGGTCGTCCAGAATTACACAAGATACAATTAGGTAAATTCAATAGTCTAATTCTAAATAAATGGGCTTTAACGCAATCATTTTCAGTAAGAAGACGAAACAAAGCAACAGCCGAACTTCGAGGCAAACGTGAAAGTTTGAATAAGTAGATACGAGGGAAACTTGAATAAGGAGAATATCAATATTTTCTGCTATCTGGTTAAAGCCACGTTGGGATTTCAGATTTCAACATTTTTTAAAGTTGAAGTTTCTCCAATGGCCGTTATTGGGAAGTATACAGAGCTTATTCAACAGAATTTATAAATGTCGGCATTTTTATAAATGTCATGTTTCGCGGGAATAAAAATTTGTCAATCACTATATCACCGCTATGGTAGTGGCCTTAAATGTTTCCAGTACCAAGCATAGAGCTTGATTTTGAGATTTTCCCAGTAATTTGATGGTAATAGTAGAAGCGATCATTAGAATTTCATTAGAGTAACTTAAAACAGACTGTGCATAAGTAGTGGCAAATACTGTTCATAAGTTGTGGCAAAGATTCCTATGTTAAAGTCCCATTTACACTCAGTCAACATCTTCAATATTGGAAAACTTTGCTCTATTTTTTGCCTAACAACTATCACTTACACTATTAAAATACCGTCCAAGTTGTTTCAACAGGTCTTGATATTTTGAAGGGCGAACGCTTTTGACACAATGTAATTTCACAGGTATTTTTCTTCTGCGTTATATATACGTAATATTCGAAATTTGCCATCCACACAGGGTCCAAATCGCTTTAGTGGTTTTTGAGATTACGACAGGTTTTTCACGTATTGCTGCATAAATATGTTACACCATATTTCTCCAGGACGTTCATCTATCCTAGTGTTCACGCATTAGCATGATTATTTTTTATGAGAGCATTGTATGTGGCAGAGGTGGGTAAGTAAGTCGATCACAACAGAGTAAATGAATCACCAGCGGCAGTCAAAGAAATATTGAGAAATAAACAGTATTTGTCTAGCTGTTGAAAAGGAAGACAAAATAATCTACGGAACAATTCTTCAATCTTCAGCATGTTTTCTTCAGATGCGAAGCTAGAAATAGTGAAACTGCAATCTAATAATCTACGGAAGCTTCCGATAATAATTTCTGAGCTTCTGTTTCTTGAAGAAAAATATCTATTCTTGAGATCCATCGCTCTTTGTTTAACTGCAAGTGATGTACTCTGCGAATAATTTTTTAGACCATTAGAATATCAAAATGCTGAAACTGTCTGGATGATAAACCTTAAGAAAATCGCATTTCTTAGCGTTTGAGTAATTGTGAGTCCTCTGTCAGCAAACTTGTGACTATTCTAACATTTATTATAATATTTATGGTAATTTTAGCTTTCCAATTTTAAATTTAAGTCTTAAATTCCATAATTTCATTCCATGAATCATGTCCATGTGCAGCTGTCCATGTATTGCAAAAAAGAAAACAACTCCATGCAATGCTGTTATTTTTTGAATCCACTGGTTTCTGTACTAAATTCGTATTGATAGTTAATTCTGATCGTCTATGGCAGTGTTCTTCAACCTTTGTCATCCCGCGGAACCCTTTTTTGAGATATTTTTTTATGGAACCCTTCGTTCAGTAGCACACCCAGATTTGAGTTTAGGGGGGATGTGTCATATTACGTATTACATGTTATGAAGATGTGCGTTCCTGCCTTTGTTATAAAAACTTTATATAAGATATAAATTTGCATTAATTCAAACAAGAAGATAAATATTCCATATAAAGTATTTGTATTATACATACATATGTCATATGAAATTGAAAACTAAGAAGAACAAAACAAAAACAAAAATTAAAAAAATATTTTAAAAAAATTAATGACTTTGTTGTGCTTCTTTATTACTGCACAATTTATCAATATCCGGATAGATCGGTGATAATTGGAGACGCATATCGTTTTCGGCATTAAGTCGATATCTATACTTGGTTTTTGTAGCGACGTATGTGGAAAAGGATGTCTCACAGAGGTAAGTTGTTTCGACTCGCGGAACCCCTAAAGCGTTTGAGTGGAACCCTAGGGTTCCGCGGAACACAGGTTGAAGAGCACTGGTCTATGGGAATGTAAGTAAAATCAATGTAATCTCTAATTAAGGTTATGTGTTCAGTTTTGTAAAAGTTGTATTATGAATAGATAACGTGTGGTAACATTAGAATATTAAGTGTAAATAGATGGAAGTGGAATTTTTGTAGAGTTATCTGCATTAGTATGTGTGGTACTTATAAGTTGTCCAGTGAAGAGGTCTGGTTTAATAAATAAGTTGAATTCCTATTATTGTGGTCATTTTCGTTAAGTCAAGAGCTATTTTTATTTTAGTTGAATACTACTTTTCAAATGCAAGCGTATCAATTTCTTCCATGACGAAGGTAAATTTAGGACTAGTTGTTGCTAGATAAGGTGTTAAATATTTAATGAAATACAATTATAATTTTTACTGCAGTATTTTCAATTATAATTGCAGTATTTTCAATTATAATTGCAGTATTTTCAATTATAATTGCAGTATTTTCAATTATAATTGCAGTATTTTCAATTATAATTTTTGCTGCAGTAACGTAGTTCAATTAAAAAGACATATTTTATATATAATTCGGTGCCAGATTATTTATCAAAATATGGATAATAAATCATTGTTTTTGACAATATAACAGAAAATATCATCTTGTAGTTCTCAAGTAGATTGCAAAGCTTTTTTATCTACTAGATACTAAATTTTGGTCATAATGATATGCAAGATATCCTTACCTAAATTATCATAATAAACATATTCAACAGTGTGGAGGACAAAAATTGTGAAATACTTAAATTTTATAGCCCGATAATATATCTCTCCAGATACATCGCCCCCACATTTTGTCTCTATCAGCAAGGCAAAAATTCCTAATTAATAAAATGATGCATTTAATACAAGACTATTTCTACAAAACATTATGGCAAAATACTGACACAAATTTGACTTTTTCTGTAGCTCGATTTCTCTAAAAATGAAACAGATTTTTTATTGTTACAAATTAAATGCTTTCGAGAGATATCAAGTTTCCTGAGAAAAAAATGTACTAATTAAAAAGCGGTTCGTGATAAATATTAAACAAGTGTGTCCATTCAATTATGATATTAAATATTTACGGAGCATTCACTTATTACATACTGGTAAGTAAATTAGATGTTTTTTCAGTTTAAATCAAATACGATATATCAAGAAAGGTATGTGTTATCATCATGCATATGATGCGTCATTCGCATTTAAATAAAAATATTATAAAATAGTTATTTATGTAACATCGTTTCACGTAATGTTTTAGATAATTTTGTCAAATTTCGAAATAAATGCCTTGAATTACTGTTCTAGGTCAGATCTCGCCGGAATTCAAATAAACTATAAATTTTATCGTTTAAATTCGATACGAATTTCATTGAAAAATCTAAATTTATTCGAGACGTATCATGGCTACATACAAAGGGATTTACACATCGGCACGTAAATTAAATGTCCACTTTTTATATCCCTCAACCGTAAGATTTTTTGTAAGGCCTTTTAACAAATACGATTCACCAAAGGAAGAAAAGGGATTATTCGTAGTCTAAAAAGGATTTGTACTAATGGCGATGGTAAGGATTACAGAACTCTTTGTAATACGAAAAAAAGTGCAGAGGGTTAGTAACAAAACAATACTTGGCAAATCAGTACTGAAACAAATCAATATTGAAAATGTAGTTTTTAGTTCTTCTGTTGCTCATTAAACATATGTATTTTATAGAAACGAATACAAAGTCAGTACAACATATAAATTTTATTGAAATACCAACTGAAATGAACTTCCAATTGCCATTTTATGAGTTATATTCTATGATCTTAATCTGCATCTGTTTAAAACTGACCAGAAAAAATAGGTAGAAATTAGACTTCGATATTTTTTGTAATCTTTAAATGATAGTTCCACTACTGCAATGTATACAGTCACGTGTCAAGGTCACACATTGCAAACATCATATAAGGTTGGATGTCCGGCATCCCTATAGACAGTGACAGCAGTCACTCTCATAGGCAAAACGAGCAAACTATCATGCTTGGGAAAATGCATGATCATTAGCTGTCGGACCATGATTGTCGGCATTCCCGAGGCGGCGGGTTTTGTGAAATGCTCGCGTGTTGCCGTGGTGAAAGTACATATAGACTAGACGAATAGAATAGTTTTGGCTATCCAACGTGCACTTGTAAAGTCTAGAGCTCCATCGGCTGAAACGATAATTTGGGACCAATTAGCGCTTGTGATGCTAAAGTGATGCATCCAAATGAACTGGAGCCACCAAAAAGGTTTCGAAAACGACTGTGAAACGACGCCTAATAGGCACCAAAGCAGCCGCTTGTTGACAACACCCAGTCAGACAGCCATCCATTGCAAAAGAAGCCGTAAGTTTGTACAGTAATATCGATACCGAAACCCAACGATTTGTAACAGGGTGAAAGTCCATCTCACCCGACACATCCTAAGGTATGGGCAGCAATTTCAGCGGGAGTTACTACGGATGGGGTTTTTCAATGGGTTAGTTTATCAAGATTCTTATTCAATTTTGTTCCATGTTCCTTGGTCAGCAAGATAATGTGTCATATAATGTAGCCATAATTGTCCATGAAATGTTTGAATAGTACAACAAATACTTGTTTTAACCTAATTGAAAATCTATGGACCTACTTTGATTGACACATCGAAGATATGGAACGGTGAAATAAGAAAACTACAGATTTTAAGTATGCACTGCAATCTGCATGGACCTAGACTCCGTAGTGAACTTTGCCAGATTTCGTAATTCTGGTTATATAGCAATATAATATACTGTTACAAAATGCAGTGCATTATAAATTTTGAATTGAAAATATTATTTTATACTTGCATAATATACCATGCGTTTCCGTGCAAACAAAAGAAACTATTAATTGCAGTTCGTCACAAAGATATCCTTTAATGACAAAAGCGGCAAATTTACATCTAATATATTTCTCTAATTTTATTTTCTAGGAATAATTACATATTCACGAAAACAGCTCCCCTCTATAGTTTACAGATAATTAATTATGATAATTAATTACGTTGCACTAACAGAAGATGATATTTTAAACAGAGAGATAAATGCAATTCCATTAATTAGTCTGAATCCTGACAGAACATAAACAATAGTCAAAAAATATTCCATTTTGGTAAATTACCATACTTAGTGGATGGCGTAAAATAAATATCATGCCATAAACACTAATAATCTCTAAAAAACGTTAGATGAGTACTTTTATTTGTCCAGTGACTTCCCAACTATCTTAGTTTTCCCAAAATGTCTGAAATTCAACTTTTAACAGTCTTCTCCTGACCATCCCTGCCTTGCATTGATTTGACCAGATAGGATCTTCTCCGGTCTCCTGTTCTGGTGATTAACTACCTGAGTGTTTATGGAATCATGGATTTGCACGGACTTTGTGGTTCAGCTATTGAATTAGTAAATGTAATAAAAAAGAAGTGCGTTTCTGACAACAGGTACTGAAACTTTAAGATATTTTCTTTATATTTAAAACGAAAGCCGAGCATTAAGAACCTAAATGTGATGGAGTAAAATTTCATAGTATATTCTGAAAACAAAAAATCTTCATCAGGAACAGCATACCACTTTTGACTATATGTTTCAGCGACAAATTCAGAGGGGTGATATTAGACATCAAGAGGAGCAAAAATTGCCATAGAACATGGTATCGCAAACCACGTTTAGTAGGTGAAAATAGCAAAAATAGACATTGTCCATACACCACTGTCCTCTCGAAAGTTCAACACAAGTTCAGTGTTAACATCTGGGCAGGGATACTCAGAGATAATCTGTTGGGACCGTACATGCTGCCTGAAAGTCTCAATGGCACAACGTAACTTGTTTTCCTGCAGCACGTCCTCCACGATTTGCTACAGAGTGTATAGGCCACAGTGCAGCAGAACATGTGGTTCATTCATGATGGTGCACCAATACTTTTTTCCATTGTGGTACCTAACTATATCCATGCTACATATCCCGGGTGGTGGATTGGACCCGCTGGACCTGTTGCTTAGCCTCCACTCTCCCCAGACTTCAATTGCTTGGACTTCTTCTTTTGGGGACACATTAAATCACTTGTGTATCAGACGCCTGTGGAGACACTGGAGGTTCTCATAGCAGGGATCCTCGTTGCTGCGGTAGACATCGCCAGCATACCAGGTATCTTTGAGCGCGTCTGACAATCGTTACTCCGTCGCTGTCGGCTGTGCAATGACCTTTCCTGCCGCAACTTCGAACAACTCCTGTAATCTTTCTCTTCGTCTCTTTTCTGCCATTGAACTGTCCTGAAAAGGCTGTATTGTAACCATACTGTTAATTAAATGGTTTTTGTATTTATTTATTTTACTTTTTGTGCTTATTTTGTAGTTATTATTGTACTTTATTTTGTACTTATTATTGTACTTTATTTTATACAGCACAGGCTGTGTTGTAATCTTGCTGTCAAGTAAATGGTTTTTTTACTTATTATTGGCCGTTTTGTCCCACTCAACGTCGCACCCTTCATAAGTAACTTTGTGATTTTCACCGACTAAACGTAGTTTGCGATACCATGTTCTATGACAATTTTTGTTCCTATTGATGTCTAATATCACCCCTCTGAGTCTATCGCCACTTCAAGGCAACACCCTGTATATATATATAGGGTGTCCCAAAATTCACGCAAGATTTGAATTTTGCGGCATTTGTGCGATAAAGTGTTGGCAGCGAAAAAAAAGACAGCGTGGCAGCAGACAGTCTAGGGTTACTAAAAATGGTGCGCTACACGAAAGACAACGCGTTTTCATTGTTGAGCAATATTTTAAAAATAATTTATCGCGACATGGTAATCCAGTTTATGTGCCTAAATTGCAAGATACGTATGTGGACGACATGTGGTTTCAACAAGACGGTGTCACATGCCATACAGCCCGAGAAACAATTCAATTACTGCATTTGTAATTACCTGGTCCTGTAATTTTCTGTTTTGGTGATCAGAAATGGCCGCCCAAATCATGCGATTTAACGCCGCTGTACTTTTTTCTTTGGTGTTTTTTGAAATCTAAAGTTTATGCCAACAAGCCCTCGACCACCCACGCCTTGAAGGAGGAAATTGAGCGCTGTATCAACGAAATTCAGCCACATTTATGCAAAACGATCATGGAAATTTAAACAAAAGAGTGCGTATGTGCCAGAAAAACCGTGGAGGCCATTTACCCGATATGCTATTCCATATATAAACCTATACTGTATACTTTATGAATCAATAAAAAATTTACAGTTTTTAATTATACACCTGTGTTTTCTATCAAAATTACTTCTTGCGTGTATTTTGGGACACCCTTTATATATAATTACATATGATTGAATACTGATTGAATATATATATATATATATATATATATATATATATATATATATATATATTCAATCAGTCATATATTATGGAAACACACCTAACAAATTTCTTCAATATATTTATGGATAAGTGATAGTTAAAAAATATCTGTATTTTACGTTTCCAATTTCTTCCCATATTGCCATTAGAACATTTTCTTTAGATGTACTATTATACTTTTATTCTGTAATCCAGATCCATGTATTCTCTTCTATGTTCCTAATCCGCTTTTCTTCTTTTTACCCGCTATAAGTCAATCGCAAACAATTTTTATGTATTTTGTTTATTCATCTTACAAT
Source organism: Amaurobius ferox (assembly GCA_951213105.1). NCBI lineage: Eukaryota > Metazoa > Arthropoda > Arachnida > Araneae > Amaurobiidae > Amaurobius > Amaurobius ferox. The sequence continues at coordinate 54,120,802 of OX578135.1, forward strand.
TCTTTTCCCTTTTACTATAGAAAGAGTTCCATTTATTTGTGTCCTTTCGTTTCAGACATGGTAAATATGATTAATGAAAGTAAAATAATAGTACATACAAGCTTTTATGTTTGAGTTAAAGAAGTATTTTAAAGGAAACATTTTATGAAGACTACTATGCAGAAGTTGTTTTAGAACATAAAAATGAAGCATAGATGTTGTTTTATATATTGTGCAATAACTGGTATCAAGGAATCCAAATGTTCAAATAGCTGAAACAGACTTTAAACACTAAATATGATTTCACTGGCGCTGAAATTTAACATATAATATAATTCGCTAATATATAAAATTAATTATGACATATACCATAATCCTCTACCATACCAAAAGTAGGGAACAGAGAATAAAATTTACATGTATCACATTTTGTAAACACAATATATTCTTTTCAGAAATGCAATTATAAATTAATATCTACATAGTTAATATGAATTAAAAACATAAAATTAATAAACATACTACATGGCAGTTTTGTGGCATTATTAGAATTTTAAAATAGTTTATTCCTGATTACATCTGGGATTATTTCTATCGACAAAAATGCCCATATATCTTTTGTGGAGACTATTATGTGGAGACTTATTATCCTGGCAGAGAAGATTTTTTGCCCTCAAAATCGATTGATGGATATGAACAATTATCTTATGTTGTTCCTAATGATGTATTTTTATCCAGAGAATGTGCAAATGGAAAGATGAAATGTCTTTCCAATTTATCTAGTTCCTTAAAACTCGAATTTTGTTATAATTACGAGAATAAAAAATATATTACAGGGATTGTTTTTATAAGCGTTTCACATTTTACATATTTAAGTTTGTGGTACTATTGTAGAATTCCGTCGATCCTCCGTTCCCAAGAAAGTGGTTTCCAGTTATTTTTGGCTGAATTTCAAATTCTGAAAAATTCCGTGAAAACTTCCCCGCTCCCCCATAACTATCTGAAATAATTTAGAAAAATAAATACACAGATCCGTCGTCGAACAAAATAAATTTATTTATAAAATATTTATACTTTTAGCTGAAAATTCCGAATAAACCTTGCAGAATTCACTTCAACAATAAGAGCTTGCAATTTCGTCCCAGAAGCAGAAGCTCAACGGTAGAGCTTCGGCTAGTAGCTCAACGCTAGAAGCTCAACGGTAGAGCTTCGAAGATTCAGGGTTCGATCCTTGAGTGTGGCAACAAAGCTCTTTCCAATGCTGTACGAACAAATCAACCGTGCATCTTAGTGCAAATATGTCGGAGGTCTGAATGTGGCCCTAGTACGACTAGTACGGATTCAGTGGACTCTGGAATATTGAGCGCCTATTTTCGAATGGAGAGGATAAAACAACACAGTATACTAACATGGGTAAAAACAGTAGTAGCAGAAGGCTAACTTGAGTTAAAAATAGCAGGAGGTGTACAGTTAGATTGTCAGTTGCCCGCCAATCTGACATTAGAGGGAGGAGAATGCACAGATCGTTTCGACAATAAGATCGGTTGGGGCAGTAAGGCTCTTTACTACATTTTCTCTTCTGTTACTACATTTGAGCGGGGATCAGCAGAATTGTATTGTTCCTTTTAGCAGAACATTCCTAGCAGGAGCCACCCCTACATTTTCAGCAATTTATAGTCGCATATATTTTTGTGTGTGTGCGTGTGGTTGGTTATATTTATAAACTCGTACGAACCCAAACACAACCATGCTTCTAGTGCTTACTATCAATCGCCTCCTCGATAAATACCATTTTCTCTGTTGGATATGATATTTGAAATGAACTAAACATGTGTACACATAAAGGATACGCTTTTTTGCAGATAACAGTATCCATGGAGCGCTTTCGCTTATTATGTGCTCATCAGAATGGAATAACAGTTATCTGCTGGAGCAGTAAGAAAAATTAATATTTGACTCAGGTTTGTGATTTTCTATCTGCACTGGTAATTTCAGCCCTTTCGCGTAGCCGGCATCAATTTCATGAGCAATTTATCTCGGGCTACACGAAACTACAAAAGTCAAGGTCAAATTCTCAAGGAACTCGCCAGAAAGGTATGTTTCCAAAAATAAGATTGCAGATAACAATACCCATGGACAGGTTTCGCGCCGGCTAGGTGGAAGTGAAATTATCAGTTTCCATAGAGGTTCCGAGACTTGCGCCACATAACAAGTTTTGTGCTGCTGTTGCAGTTAACGGTTACTCCATGCTGACGAGAGCTTAATAAGCGCAAATCCACTTCAGGAATACTATTGTCTGCAATGGGAGTGTCTTGTTTATTTTATGGGACACTTTTTGTCTGGTGGGTTTTAGTGGTTATGACCTGTACATGCTTTAACGTATTTTTTCGTATCTTTAATATATGGTATTCGTTTCTTTGGATTGTAGACACTACTTTGCCCGAAAGGATTCATGGAACTGAAAATGATTCTTTAAATTAACGGAATATTTGCGCACTTTCATCATATTTTTTAAATTATCCTATAATTACACTGATTTAATCTTTATATAAAAATTCAGTAATTTAGTATTTTCATTATTTTATCTCGATCAAAAATTCTAATCTTTATATCATTTTAAAAAATTTAGAAATTTCGTTTGTGACCTTGTAAACCCTAAATTTGTGATAGCATACGAATGTAAAGCAATGTTTAGATATATTAAATAGTAATATTTACTTATATTTATTAATAATATATATTATTTAAAATATTTCATTTAGAAATATTTTAAAACTAAATAAAAGCATATACAAATATTTAAATGTTTTGAACAAAGATGTAAACATCAAAAATTGTTTGCAATTCATGGTACCTATTTTCGGTAAATATTAGATAATTTAGAAAAACATGTTTCAAAAAACACAAATTTAAAACTTGCAAATTTTAACTACTATTTTTAGAAATAATATCTGGCAGAAAAACCTGTCCATTTTCAATAAAATAATTTCACAATTCCCTACCTTTCTTCACTCACATTATTTTCTTACTATCCAAAAACTTCAAAGACACTTACCTGAAAAGAAAAAGAAAAATATGTAATTTTTTATAAAAAATGTTATGAAATTTTGTTTATACTAAGAAACATACTATATTATCGTTTTCTGTACGAAAAATTACCTCTTGCTTATATCAAAACCATTTATCATTCCTTTAGCTTCAAGTTATTCGATAACTAGAACTCAGATATTTATGCGTATATGATTGAAAAATTATATATTAAAAATATAAAACACAATTCTAGAGCATTTAGATTCTTGTCAGAGAATTTAATAAAATTACTTGAACAAATTGCTTATCATTAAGTATACATTCCTAAAAGTCTAAATCTTTGATCAAATTTTTAGAGTATATGCTATCAAGTATATTAGGAAAATAGAGTGGTTTTAAATTAAATATTTAAGATATTTAAATTTTAATATTTTAAAAATTAAAACTCCCATGTGAATATAAACCTCATCATTCAAATATATTAGGATGAATAGCAAATTTACTGCGAAATAACTAATCTATCTTCGAATCTTCGTAATACATATTCTTGATACCACGATTTTCAAATTCTAAATATTTATTTAAATTTTTAAAGTATGTGATATCAAGTGTATTAGGAAAGGCATACGTTTTGAAATTAAGTATTTCATCTGTTTAAATTTTACCACTTAAAATCAAAAATCCTCATATGAAATATAAATTGCATTATTCAACTATATTAGTTTGAGTAGCAAATTCACTGCTTAATCATTAATTTGTGTTCGAAGCTTCATAATGCATTTTCTTGGTACCACACCTTTACAATACAAAAACATGTGATTAAATGTAACGCAATATCAACTTCGTAAATCTGATTAATATCTTAATAGGTTTTTCACGTATTAAATATGTATACCAAATTGCATGGCAATCGCTTAATTGTGTTAGGTGATGTTGCTCTATAAAAAAATGTTGCTCTATAAAAAGATGTTGCTAAATAAAAATTATATTATTTCGAAAAAAAAGAGCAGTAACTTCTAAGTAAATGTGACAACTTATTGCTTGTTAAAAGTTTTGAAAATTCAATAACTTATTTATCAAGAAAAATATATTTCATATATATGATTTTTTTTTTTTTGAATCAAACGTGCGATATATGGGAATCAATGAATTCTGAAAATTGTGTCATCCACTTTTCAATAACAAATTCCATATAAATTATCTATTTCCGGAACATTTTAAACATAATTAAATTTTTTATAATGTTTCCATGATTTAAAAAAAACTGCTAAATATATTACGGGATTTTACCACAGGCTGTTCGTCTCGAACGAAATAATATTGTCCTATTTCATTCAATTCTCTTAATGCATTCGGGAAATATCGAGCTAATTGACAGACATGTACCATGGACATCATTGGCTAATTTGTATTCTGGGATGCTGAAAAGGTAATAACCGATAAAAATATAAAAATCACATTCTTGACCTTATTATAATGCTTCCTCAGTATATATTCAAAATAGATCAGATACTGATGTTGGACCTCGTTTCACCATATACCCCTTACATACTCGAAATATTGTAGAATTCAATGTTTGACCCCGATATATTACTTTCTCGTTACATATTTGATATATTGCTGAGTCCCATATTTGACATCTTTATCTTCCCATTACATATTCGGTATATTTTAGAATCCAATGTTTGGCACCTTTATTCTATTTCGCATTATATATTTGGTATATTGCAAGATTCGATTTTTGATCTCATTACAATACTTTCCCATTACATATTTGGTATAGTGGCGGTCCATAGAGGCTAAAAAGCTTAGCCTCCGATAAAAATCACATTCTTGACCTTATTATAATGCTTCCTCAGTATATATTCAAAATAGATCAGATACTGATGTTGGACTTCGTTACACCATATACCCCTCCGGCCGTCCAAATGGATGCTCAAGTCCTTGTTGACGAGCCGGACGGCCTGGGTTTTCAACACCATATACCTGTTACATACTCGAAATATTGTAGAATTCAATGTTTGACCCCGATATATTACTTTCTCGTTACATATTTGATATATTGCTGAGTCCCATATTTGACATCTTTATCTTCCCATTACATATTCGGTATATTTTAGAATCCAATGTTTGGCACCTTTATTCTATTTCCCATTATATATTTGGTATATTGCAAGATTCGATTTTTGATCTTATTACAATACTTTCCCATTACATATTTGGTATAGTGGCGTAGAGTCCATAGAGGCTAAAAAGCTTAGCCTCCCCAGTTTAAGGAATTATTTAAACATTTTTATTTATTTTATTATCTGATAAACTTTTTGAATGTATATGTTTATTTTAGAAAATGGTTACACTTTATTTGCTTAAAGTAAATCGTTTTAAAGTATTTTTCCCATTACAAAGAATCTCAATAAATCTAACGTACCGCAGACTCAAATATTCGAGCCTACGAAATAAAGAACAATTAGCATGATATTGAAAGATCCGATCACTTCCATGGCTGATCGTCGAGTGTAAAGGGCTTCTAAAAGCTGGCGTTTCAGAAGGCGTGGTTATTGCTTTTCCCTTTGCAAACGACAATGATTGGTTGTGAGAGGTGCCGTTTCTTAATGACGTGTTAGATATGAATGGCTTTTGAATGGGCCCGCCATTTTGAATCAAGCGAAGTGCTATTTTGGCATAAAATATTAATTTTTTGTAATGCAAAATAATTTGAGCCATTTTTTATGAATAACTTGATATGCATCTAACTTTAAGCAAGATCAAGACGAAGAAATACACTAATAATGGCTACTATTTAAACTTAGTACTTAGTAAGTGAAGTTGCCTTCGGCATCAATAGTAGTTATTAAGTGAACTAGATCTCGGCATCAATATGGGGAAGCATCCGCTTGCTTATTTGGGAGTTTTAGAAGTATTTGGGAGTTTGGTAATCACTTGTTACATGATAATCATTTTTACAAAACCGATTGATAATATTTGTAGTAGATTTTTAGCATATTGAAACTGTAAGATATTAAGTTTTCATAGTATAGTATTTGTCAATAATTAATATGCAAAATTTTTTAAGGTCATTGTTGATTACTGAGATTCTCAACTAAGGTTGTTACATTCCAAATTTATTTTTCACCCATTTCCAGTGCAATCTTGAATTGTTCAATTTTCTAGCTCTAGCTGTTTATATTTACAAAACTGATATATATTTTCTGTCAGTTGCTTATAATATTCCAATTTATGTCTTCATATTTAATATGATAGTTGCAGAGGTTGATCTAATTTAGAAATATAAAAACATTTAAAATGCATATCTTGTATGCATTTATTTTACATCGGTAACGTTTTAAAATTTCGTTTATTTCATGCACTTTTAGCGTTTTTGTGCTACATTATACTATTTTACTCTTCAAAAGAATAACAGCCAATCCAAATATAAATCTCACTTCACTTGTAATAAAAGTAAAACAATTTCTAATTTAAAACGCCAAGACTCCCCAGTCAAAATTCCTACTCTACGCTACTGATATACAGGAGTCCGATGTTTGACCTCATTACAATAGTTTCTCATTACATATTCCCAATAAAGTGTAAAGTTTCATGTTTGACCTACAATACTTTCTCATTACATATTCGGTATAATGTAGAAGAAGTAAAAAAAAGTATCGTTCGTGTTCAAAAAATATATTATTTCCTTTTTACGTACACTAATCTCATGTCAATGATTTTCATTTGTAGAATAATTTTAGAGGAAGCGGTTTAAAATAACCAAGTAGAATGTTGGTTTTGAAAGATAGGCAAGAAGTGTGTCATATCACTCCTATGCTTGGATTTCCACATCATGCCATAATAGAACATATTCACAAAACTTAAAAATATCGGGTGGAAAGTAATAACAGTGTACGTTGTAGCAGTGTTATTTAGAATTTTTACATTTTGTAGTTAAAAATTATATACCATATGGAAGAGATTACTTTTGAACCTAGTCTAAAATTTCATTATATATAAAAGAATTCCGAAGTCTGAAATAGAATGTATATATATATATATATATATATATATATATATATATATATATATATATATATACATATATATATATATATATATATATATATATATATATATATACATACATGTATATATATACATATATATATATATATACATGTATATATATACATATATATATATATATATATATATATATATATATATATATATATATATATATATATATATATATATATATATATACATATATAAATATATATATATATATATATATATATATATACATACATGTATATATATATACATATATATTTGAAATGTAATAATAAGAATTATGTAAAAATAAAAAAAAATAAAAATACAATTCAAGTAATATTAACATCAACATAGAAGCAAATTCACGGCCATAATGCCGATAAGAGAAAAGAACAGAACCTTCCCAAATTCGATGATTAATCAGAATTAAATTCCTCTTTAGGTCTGAGTATTTAATTCTAATTAACCCAAACAAATGCCTGTTTCAGATTAAGCAATAGTACATTACTAAAAATGCTTAAACTCAGACTACAGGCATCAAAAAATGAAAAAATGAAAAAAGGATACATTAAGAAAATTGTATTACCATGCGGCATGAATCATTACTCTTCTACCACGTGTATACACGATCAACCTCAACAACTTAATCTAAAAGCACCGGAAAGAACAAGTCGAAATTCTACCAGGGAGGCAGTACGAACGTTCACGGAAATACTCCCAAACCCGTCCAGTGAGTCTAAGCTGAAGACTGGACAAGCAATTCAGAATACAACTTCCCAAACATGCAGAACTGAATATGAATATGAATCACAGATGAAAATTCCTACTAAACAAGAATTCATAGGAATACTGGATAATCGAGAATGCCACTATACACCATTATAAGGGCGCACAAAACGTAGTTTCAATACTGACAAAAGTTACATTTTTTTGCGAAAATAAAATTCAAAACATTAATGTTAATGCATCTTATTTTCCGATTTTTTGATTTTTCTAATGTTTTTGACATAGTTTATTATTTTTCATTTTTATTTATTTATATAATTAATAAATAATTATATATAACATACAGACATATATATATATATATATATATATATATATATATATATTTTTTTTTTTCCCTCTCTCTCTCTCTCTCTCTCTCTCTCCTGTATGTTAGTCACTATAATTGGGAATGTTTTCTAGGATGTTATCGAGTGAAATTTGATACACTGAGTTGATAATTTTAATAACAAAATTGGGGGGATATGCATTATTAGTCGCTGTACTCAATAATTCCATAAAGTGCACTAATTTATAATATTCATCACAAATTTTATTGATTCTAAGAGCCTGGTTTATTATAATATTTCTAAATACAGATATATGCAGACAAGAGTCAAAATGTTGAATTTTTGATGTATTAAATTTAAAATCCTGTCTTTTATCATACAAGTTTATAACCATATTACAATTTTGTAAATTTAAATTTAAATCTAAAAAGTTTGCAACATTTGTGTCATTATTACTTGCATTTAATTGTAAATTTTTTGGATAAAAGTTTAATACTATAGGGATATTATTATTTGGGGATACACATAAAATGTCATCTATATATCTAAACATGTGCATATTATGCAAGCTTGGAATAATGTTTTTTTCATAGACGAATAAATACAGATTAGCTAACAATGATGAGGCACACACCCCTTGTGGGATACCAACCTGTTGTTTAAAAATAGTACCACCATGTTGAATATAATTCTCATAAAGAGTGAAGTTAAGTAATTTTTTAAAAAGAAAATTTGAATATTTTAGGTTGATATTATATTTTTCAAAAATTCCTAAAATAATTCTATACAGATCATCTATATTAATATTTTTAAACAAATCTTTGAAATCAAAGGTATAAATACTACGAATATTAGTAAGAGTTTTCAATTTCTTAACTACTTCAAAACTGTTTTTTACAATACATGTATATATATACATATATATATATATATATATATATATATATATATATATATATATATATATATATATATATATATATATATATATATATATATATATATATATATATATATATATATATATATATATATATACATATATATATATATATATATATATATATATATACATATATATATATATATACATATATATATATATATATATATATATATATACATATACATATATATATATATACATATACATATACATATATATATATATATATACATATATGCATATATATATATATATATATATATATACATATATATATATATATATATATATATATATATATACATATATGCACATATATATATATATATATATATATATATATATACATATATATATGTATATACATATATATATATATATACATATATACACATATATATATATATCTATATATATATATATATACATATATATATATATATATATATACATATATATATATATATATATATATATATATATATATATATATATATATATATATATATATATATATATATATTGTATTTTCAGGTGTTTGGAATAACATTACAAAAAATAAAAGAAGGATTTTACAAGAGTTTTGATTTTAAACAATATTTGATAGACATATTTTATCATAGATCAATAGATGGACAAGAAAGTAAATGATACAGTACTAATTTATTTGATCTGAAATATAATAGTATAATACTATCAATCATTAAATGTATATATACATCGCAAAATATAGTGCAGGGCGAATAAAATGTAAAGAACTGAAAATTGTTTTGAAAATATTTTGTGGGTTTACTTCTTCAATAAAAAAATGTCAAAATGAACATATCACGTGCTAGCAACAACTAATGCCCCATAGTACGAAGAATAAATAATAGGAAAAAAGAGGCAGCAAAAATCGTAGCGAGAATTTCAGAAATACTGAGTAAAAATAAGGAAAATAAAAACCAGGTAGATGCAAATTGAACATGTCCAAGCCATAACATGTGTAAAAATATACTCTCAAAGATACATCAAATCGATTATTGAGGTTTTTATCAATGTTAAAAACCTTAAAGAAGCCCAGGTCAGAAAGTGTAGAACATTTTTGAAATAATTAAGACAGAAGAAACATCAAATAGATCGTAGTCATCCAGAATTACTTGATATAGAAGAAGAAAGCCTAACATTTTAAAGAACAAAAATGTATAACGTGATTTTCAAACAAGTATATTTGCTTTTTTATAATATACTTGCGCATTATTTTACGATGTGATAGATTAATATGCAAATTTACGTTCTGCATATAATAATTGGACGAACAGTGAGTAATATATATTTAAAATTTAATATATCTTGTAAAGCATTCTTGTATCAGCCGGGAATAAAAAAATCACTCTCAGAATTTTCAAACGGTTTTCCATATTTACCTTACTTAGACAATTATATGTCTTCAAATTTTTAATATGCATCTTTTTCTTTAGATTTTCTATTGATTTCAAACACAAATGATGAGGTAATACAACTCAACTACTGATTTTTATTAACTAGTCGTTTTTTTCATCCAGATTAATATTCTGTTCGTTATAACTTTCAGCAAGCTGAAATCTTTGCTGTAAATTATAAAATCCTTAGAAAATCACAATCTTAGTATTATACACAGTCAATGATATCATCGAACCCGAAGCCTATAACTGTTTTTAATTGCAAAATCCATTCCTTAAAGTGGATAATCCAACTACTTATTTCCAACTAGACTGACCATTCACTATTCACACATCCCATGTCCTATAGGCTTCGATATGAGATTTACTAATTACTGGTTATATATTTACACTGGACATTTTAAATTAAAAAACATATACATGACATGAAACATATACAATACATAATAATGAATGATTTCAAAATATACATTATATAACAAAATTATACAACAATAATAATAACGGGAATAAATAATATATTATAATTTACGGCATAAATGTCCTAGAAAGTTTTTTAAAAAGAACAATATCGGAATATACTCTAAATACGTAAATGTACACTAACTGATCTAAAACGAGACTGACAGCATTCTATTGACCTTAGAAGACCTTATTTTTTTCAGTGTTTGAATTAATCACTGCTATCTGATAATCTGCTTTTTAAAAACGTCAATGAATATAAATACTTTCATAAAAGTTTTTTGGTGAATTTATAATCAATGTACATGTTACCACTAAAGCTCGAAAGCCGTTAATGTGTACATTATCTAGCTAATCTGCAGATTAACTTATTTGCTCCGTTAACGAGCGGAATCAAGAGTTTTCTGCATTTTGCCTAGGTGATGTGCACATTAACGGCTTCCGTATCGTTAAAGTTCAAAAGTTTGTGTCTCTCATTTCCTTTCCCTACTCCTCCCCCCTCTCCCTCCACTTTTAGTTTGGTTTCGCCAGCGTCTTGTCGTCGCCGGTTATTTTTATTTCTCATAATTTGCATTGGCTGCCAGTGCGTAGCATAGCTAATTATGTTTTCAAATTCGTTTCTGCCTGTTAGCATGTGAATTTGTGTCGTGGTTTTTTTTAAAGCAGATACATTTAGCTCCTAATTTGTTGATTGTTTGATTGTATTAACTTGATTCTTTAGAAAGGTTGCTGTTGTTCCAGCAAAGAACTTATTTTCACTTTAACGAGTGCCTAGTAGGTAATGTGCAGATTACCTAGGTAATTTGCAGATTACCTAGGTAATTTGAGAAATGAAACGATTTTCGGCATTTTAACAGATCACCTTAGTTAATCAGCACATTACCTAGATAATCTGTAGAATAACTGATTTCTACACTTTAGCGGTAACATACAAATGCCAAATTTCTATCCCTCTTGTCCTTCAATATTTTACACTTTAAAATTATCAAGTTCTGAATATTTAAAAGTTTTATCTTTAAATAATATTAGCAACAAAAACGATTATAAATATATTACAAATCTAACAAAATAGTTACCAGTGAAAAATATTTAGAGACCCTTAAAACTCATTGTTATCAATCTCGAGTAGAAACTCTTATTTGTCCTTAATGGGGCATTATAAAGCATTTGGTTTTTGTTTCGGTGAGCATCCACTTTTGCCGACAACGCTCGTTATATTGCTTTTGTCGACAATAATGTATTTCTTAATTCCGATAAAAAAATATAATGACATTTTTCCTCGAAAAAAGTCGTTCCCTTATCAGTCTTTTTGTTGCACTGAATTGGAAGATTTCTTGAAAAAATTGTTTTTGATAAATGATTTATGAGAATACGGAAAACAAGAATAATGAAGATCTAGAAGTTTTTAATTTCGTGAATTTTTTGATTATTCAGACAACTTAAAGAAGGTTATTTTTGCATTAATAATTTCAGAATTTCTTATGAATGTACTCTAAAATAATAAATGTAAAGTTATTTTGTGGTCATTATTGTATGATGCACTGTATATTTAACTATATTAGTATTTTCATAACCATTCTCATCTATGAAGACTATTTCAGAAAATAAAAATATTTATTTTCTTTTGTTTCCACATGTTCATTTATTCAATTAGCACTGTGTTAATATATAGGCTATCTACTCTAGTCTGTGTCAATATTGACTCAATATTGATAGCCAATAAAGTTTTAATACTGTTTCAACATTAATTTGGAGACATAATCATATTGGACATATTGGGCGACTATTGGTTATTCATTTATAGCAAATATTGGCATGCTAATATATATACAATATATACGTAGTATTGGTATCCAATATATTCCATATATAGATCCGTATATTGGAAATGTCTCCGAGGTAAAGGCCAATTTTGGCGCAACATTGCAATGCAATTATTTAGCTATTGTCTGTGGTTAATGAATCTCCAATATTGGCGTTACATTGGAAACATTGCCAAAGAAACGTCATGATATAAAGTATAGCCCCAATGCTGAACCGATATTGGTTTGCTACCGGGGAGAATATAATATTTTATTTTAATATCGAGGTTTTAGTAATGAAAATATCATTAAAATATCAGAATTAACAAGCGATTTCACAGGATCGCAAATACATGCAAGCTACTCATGTATGGTAATATTTACAATATTTCCTTTAACACGCTTTTGCCAGTTAGGTGGCTGCAATGGTTTCCAGGGTCGATAAAGACCCCCCCCCCCCTCCCCTCTCCCAGTGTTGATAAGTCCATGGTTGATTTTTTCCACTGGCTGATACCACACGCTTTTGAATTTTCGCTTTGGGTGTTCTAGCTCAGTTTGAAAATAACTTTGTACTTTGTAACATTTGTACTTTGCGGATTTTAAAAGTGTATACTATTCATTTGACCTGAGGAAGGGGTTAAAAAACGTCTTCGAAACAATTGTAGTCATCTAACCAACATATGTCTGCTTCATTCAAGGAATCATTGCCACTTTTATTTATTGTGCACTCATAGAGCATTTTTTGCATGTTACTCCTGTGAATGCTGAATGATTCGCTCTTTGGAATTCTAAAACATAAGATCTGAGTTTCAAACCCAGATACGAGTGAAGAGCTGCTTAAATACTAGCAGGCTGATAGAGGTTGATATTATGGAAGAGGTTGTGCGTCTGTGTTTATATATGTTACGGGTAAAGCTCAAAATGATTATAAACCTATGTTTACCTCTGATAGATCTAGCTTTAACCAGTAGCTGTCGATAAAGTTCGAAATGAAATTAAAATTGCATTCATTTCGGGTTTTATATGGGTAATGCGTGAATTATCCAGTTGATTCTGGATAAAGCTGTGTATTACTTCAATCAAAAGGTTCTGAACATGTGTTGTGCGTTTTTATGGTTCCTGGTGCGTTTATAGCAAGATTAATCGAGTATTAACACATTCTGTGGACCTTGTGTAAAAAGTACGTTTTTACGGAACCTGACCGTTCTGCTCGTATTTGATTAAATGTTCACAATAGCTGCAGAGAAAAAATCACGTGTTTCGTTTAAAACGCGTTTTAATAACATTTTTAACGAATTCATTATTTCCATAGACTCTAACAGCTCATATATAGGTGATGAAAATATACCGAGAGTTTTTACAGCCCCAGGAACCATCTAGTTCTCAATTTTTTACATCTTAATATTATATGATTATAATATAAATTTTTATTATTTTTAATATTTTACATAATCAATAAATAAAATATAATATTTTAGCTGCTGTAAAATTAATTTAATCCATACAAAATTTCATAGAATTATCTGAGTAAAGTTGACAATTTAATATAAAACTTGCTACGGAGCGCACCTCTCTTTGCTGGTTATACAAAAACAGTTGCTTAAAAATACTTGGAGCATTTCTGGTTCTCACTAGCTATATCACTATTATTGATAGCTGAAATCCGATAGATCTAACATAAAGTACAGAGATGTTCAGATTGCTAATCACTGTCCGGTCGCTACGCAGTCAGTTCCCAACTAAAGAGAGATACCAAGATTTACGATTTCGATCAAAAATATCTTCCAAAGACGCTTTCATGCTCATATGCAACGGGCGTAAAATACTTTGAAAAAAAATATTCAAAATTTTTAAGGCAACCATTTAAATTTATCATCAATTATTCCATATTGTAATAAAATTATGCTTGTTATGAAATTAAAAAAAAAAGATTCACAGAAGTAGAATTTCGAAAACATTTCTTTCCACTTCTTTGTCTTTCATCGGTATATCTTACAGAACACCTGGAAAAAAGCAGATGTTTCATTAAATATTCTCGTTTGACCGACCGTTGTTAAATCAGTTAAAAATAAAATTACTTTATAAAAAATTTAATTAAAAAATAGATTTGTCTTTCTCGTACTTTCACGGTCTTAATATGTATTCACAATAAATTATTTCTTCATGTTTTGTCCTGTTTAACATTCATTATGAAAATGTATTATGAAAATTTTCACTAAAACACATTTGAAAATAACCTGAAAATATGTGTGTTAGGAATTGATATTTAAGATTTAAATATGTTTGATGAAATTTTAACTTGCTTTAAATTTTACTAAAGTCGGTTCAGAGCGACTATTTAGTTAGATTATTCCGAGCCATTAATACATACTCTATATACCATTCATATACAGGGTGTCCTAAAAAGTTTGAAACGCGCTTTAATTCTTTACCTGTTGGAGATAAGTGGGCAATGTAAATTGCAAAAATGTTGAAAGGTAGGAAATAAGACTACGTTAACGAAATAGTCCTCCCATTCATTTTCACAATGTTACACTTTTTAAATTTTTATACGACCCCCTTAAATAAACTTCGTCAATTAGAAAATTTTTATTTTTAATTCAACCAGATCATTAAAAAAACGTGTACCTGTATATTTAAAATTGAGCGAGTTATATTTCATTGAAAATTGGACATTGTGAATGGGGACCATATATCAAATTAGAAATGTAAATTTGTGACATATCACAAAAAAGATAAAACTGGATGATAATGCATAGGATACCCAACCGCGTAGTGAGTAGTTTATATGATCTCTGTCTGTGTAATGCTTTATTTAGATGCATTTGTGAAAAAAAAATTGACACATTTTAACGTATTTTTGATCTAGACAATTTCCATCGTCAATTTGTTTATGATCCCCATTTTCACTGATGAAACAGCCTTTCACAGGGTACGGAAAAGTGGCATAAGTCATATTTTTCTTTTATCATAATTCAGTTCATTTTAAAGATACAGATATGCGTTTTTTAATGATCTTGTTGCATTAAAACTAAAAATTTTCTGCTTGGCCAAATTTATCTAAGGAAATCGTGTAAAAATTAAGAAAGTGTAACATTTTGAAAATGAATGGGAGGACCATTTCGTTAAGATAGTCTTATTTCCTACCTTTCAACTTTTTAAAAGTAAACGCATATCTGTATCTTTAAAACAACGGAATTATGATAAAGGAAAAAATATGACTCATGCAAATTTTCCGTACCATGTGAAAGGCTGTTTTATCAATGAAAATAGGGATCATAAACAAATTGATGATGGAAATTGTTTAGATCAAAGATACATTATTATGTGTCAATTTTTTTTTCACAAATGCATCTAAATAAAGCATTACACAGACAGTGATCAAATAAAACAGTGTTACTCACTACACGGTTGGGTATCCTATGTATTATCATCCAGTTTTATTTTTTTTGTGATATGTCACAAATTTACATTTCTAAATTGATATATGGCCTCCATTCATAATGTTCAATTTTCAATTAAATATAACTCGCTCAAGTTTAAAGAAACAGGTATGCGGCATTTTTTAGTGATCTTGTTGCAATAAAAATAAAAATTTTCTGATTGACCAAATTTGTCTAAGGAGGTCGTATAAAAATTTAAAAAGTGTAACTTTTTGAAAACTAATGGGAGGACTATTTCATTAACGTAGGCTTGTTTCCTACCTTACTTTCAAAATTTTTGCAATTTACATCGCCCACTTATCTCTAACAGGTAAAGAATTAAAACACGTTTCAATCTTTTTGGGACACCTTGTATACTATTAATATATATAAACCCAATAAGTAGGAATCCTGTCCATGTTGTAAGAAGTGTAGGAAAGATTGCTTAATGCTCAATATAAAACTTATACTACCTCTGGACACCGATATACACTGCACAAACTGTCCAATATCACATCAGTTTGCATAGTGTAGGCAAGGCCCGTTGATGGTATGTATTGAGTATACTACTTGGTTAATTTGCTATGCATATCCATTCGTAAGATCCTAGACTATTATTTTTAAAAATGTAATTTAAATCAGTGTTTGGCTTCCATCAACTAGTGCAACTCAGTAACTTTACTATACAATTCGCAAATGGTCCATTGTCCTATTTTTTCAAATACAGGTCAATTGATGGACGCTATTGAGATATGTTAATCGGACGCAATGTTTTGTATATCTCATGGGAATCCGAAATTTTTATCCGAGTAGGGCTGCTATACCTAAGTTTACCCAAGCATTGTTGGATAAACTCAAGATTAAACAAGAAGTGTTGAGTAAAATCTTGGTTTATCCAGCCCTTTTGGATAGTGCGAGTTACACCCGGATATATATATATATATATATATATATATATATATATATATATATATATATATATATATATATATATATATATATATATATATGTATATATATATATATACGTAAATGTGTTTCATTTTTACATGAAGGGCTATTTTTTTTTACCTGGAACAAATCGAATAAATCAAATGGAACTGCGTACACTTATAGCCAAAGTGCCAGAAAACTCTGTATTTTTAGAAGAGGGGGAGTGTCGAACTAGATTAATGCATTTGAGTTTTCGAAAAAAAATCTCAAAGATCGAAAAAAATTATAGAAATGCAATTATGTGGTAAAGATACCCTATTTATACGTACATTTTTGAAGCGAATTATACAAAATTTTCCAAACGGTAATTATGAACGTGATTCAATGGTAGACGATGCCTTCGAATCTGACAGAAGTTCGATCTAGAATTCTTAATCCCGTAAACCGTATAATAAAGAAAACAAATTGAAGAACCACACAAGAACGGATACTGTTACTATTATTTACATTGAAATAGCTTTTATTTTATATATCTAGAATAGATAATTAAATAATATTACTTTCAGATGGAATGTTAGAAAAAAGTGATTTATGTCGATACTGTTATCGACGACATGATATACTATATGGATATTTTAAGGTTTCTTATTATATAATTTTTAGATATCGTAATTTTATGCACATAGTAATGCGGGGTTACGAGTATCATAAATTCAGGTTATTCCATGTCAGATTAATGTTCATTTTGGTTTAAACAGAAAGAAGAGTAAAATACAGTTCGATTATTCACAACCATATATTTGATTTAAATGTATTCATTATGCTATAGTGTTATATGTCCTTCCTGCCAATATCTCACGAACTATAGTAGCTGGAGAATACCTCTTCTGCCTTTGTATAGGAAACTCCCTATGGTCCACAAAGAGACCAGGGGAGACCCTGTGGCCCCCGGTTTTAGAGGGTTAGGGTACGCTTCTAGTTATCTTTTTCAGATAGAGGAAAAGTCAATTAGAAAGTTGTAGAGCGAGTAAAATTTAACATAAAAATATTTTAGTTCCATTAAAAAAGATGTAAAGGGTCCGGGAAACCTTGTAAGATTTATTTGTCTCTTTGGCCTCTTTGGATGCTTTTGTAAAGAATTTTTACTTAATCTGTCAAAATTGACTTAACTCAAACTTAGAGTACTTGATATTTCGATCTTTTGGTCCAGGGGCCATAACACAGGACTGCTCTGTTTAAAATATAACTTATTATTGGGGACTTCACAGCCTTTACAACAGCTTGCTGTTTAAAGCAACAGGCAACATAGATACAAATTGTTATTGTCCAGAATAAATGACAAATATATTAGGCTGGTAACAATGCTTACATGGATACGCTTTTACAAAGCTTATATGCTTACCCCAGCATTCTCTTAATTCGCCCCGTATTGCGACTCCGCCCCGCATACTAGACTCTTCATAGTCATCGTTGTATCGAATGGGGTTTCTTCCACTCACTACTCGAAGCCTTCATCGTGTACTTAAGAACTTTTCTTTAATTCCAAAAACCCACTATTCAAGAACCCTTCTTTCATCCCAAGAACACTGAAAACCTCACAATCAGAAACATATTCCTATTCTACTGTAGGAATGCAGAAAATGCTGATTGGGTCGGTGATTCTTCTAATAACCAAACCAGTTAGGATGGTTAGCTTAAATAGACATAAATTATAATGCAAACTGAAGGAAATAATAATCGAATGGTTATTTAGACCTCACAACCTCCGCACAAAAAATCAAATCATCGGGAATCAATAACCGAGTATTTGCCGAGGCAACAATATGTGAATGCATAACATACAATTTATTATCATTATATGATTGCATACTTATACGTTTACAACTTATATGTTTGCATACACAAAATTCTGACTCAATGTCAAACGCTCACTAACGGCAGCGCTCTTGAAATATTACATGCTTTTCAAATAAATTAATCTAAACAAATTACATAAAATTCATCAGTATTAACTCTTCTAAAATATTAACTTGCAATAATTCCCTAAAGAAAGCAGACATTTCCGTTAAGTGATTACAATTGTTTCGAGGGCGTTCTATATACCCATCCTCAGGGCAAGGAACACTATACGCCCTTAATAACCACTACGTTCCTAGCGGTTGTGCTTCTTATTTTATAGAATTCTATTTTATATTAGGTGTTGCTTTATTTTATGGAATTCCTTTTAGACATTGATTAAATCAAATTGCCAAATGATTTTAGTTGCCCCCAAAGTGATGGTAGTGATTTAATCACAAGTCGAATTTTTACGTAAATTCGTTTTCGTTCTCCATAGATACCAGAAAAGTCTTTCATCCGTGGGTGGGGTGGTGCCGAATCATTGGTCATCCGTAAACTCAAAAACCTCTGAAGATATTCGGACGGAATTTTTAGGTATGTAGATGTGAGCATAGAAATAATATTCCGATAAATGTATATACTTAAACTATAAAACGGATTGTTTTCAAAATATTTGTACCGTAATCTCAAGAACTGCAAAACCGATTTTGATTCAGTTTGGGTCGAAACTACGCATATTGTCCAGATGCGAATGCAGAAATAAAAAATCATAAAAATGTATATAATTTGTTGTCTCAGAGGTTAAATACCCTCTTGTTTCAGGAGGAAAGGAAAGACTAAAATTTGTCTCGATCTTCCAGTTTCCCTAGAGAATTTTGCTGAGATATACTCAAAAGAGAATTATATATATATATATATATATATATATATATGTATGTATAAAAATATAAAAATTTTAAAATATTAAATCCAATGGTAGAATGGAAGAAGTAACTCATAATACACTATCTTGAAAAAAAATTATGCCTACAGAATACAATGAAATAAAATGAAATTCAACAATAAAGAGGAAATTATAATACATATTAATTAGAGTAAGAATGTAAGAATGACAATGCAATATATATATATATATATATATTGTTTGTCCTTCCACTAGCCAGTACACCTTTCCAATGGTGTCCAGGTAAATACTATCGCCATTGTCAGAAAATAACTATTCTATCTGTTTTAATTCGAATTGTATGGCTGTCCTGAGGAGAATGCAATTTCGAACTAACCGCCGTTTTTTGTGTAGTTTCAGTTGATTGTTCTTCATGTCTTGATCTTCAATCTTGAGCTATTTATTATTGCCTTTTCTCATTTTTGCCGTGTTTGCTTTTCTATTTTATATATATTTATATATATATATACCTTTATAATTATGATTTTTTATACTCATCTCCCCTCACCCCCTTTCCATTATAGTTATAAGATACCATCTATTTTTATCCTTAGTCTTGGTCTATAGTTAGTTATTTGTCACAGATATGCTAGAGATGGGTTTGTTTGTACTTACCGTAGTTTATGCATAGTTTTCGATTAAAAATTTCAGTTTATATATATAGTTTATATATATATATATATATATATATATATATATATATATATATATATATAACGAAGCACCTCTAAAAGAGAATCAGATAATCTCAAAATTTCACATGCAAATTCCTTTATACCAAGTATGCAAATGATTAAATTTGCAAGACCAATAAGTGTTAATTTAGGTCATATCGCGCATGTCTACTGAGCAAATAGCAAACTCAAAAACAGGTTAAAATGTAGACGGTTTATTTTTGCTCGTTATCGGCGTTACAGTTCCATAGAAACACAAACAATATTGCCGTTACGACGTTGCCGAAGACATTATAAGCAATTAGACGAGTCTGAACGTGACCGTAAAGTCAGGATGCGTGAAGGTGGGTGGTCATACCGAGCAATAGGCCAACACCTGCACCGAACGGACACTGCTATGCAAAGGTGCTCCCAGCAATGGTTGCTGCAAGGAACACATCAGCGGAATAAAAGCCCTAGAACGTCAAGATGCACGGATGCGAGGCAAGATCGTATAATTGTGCGGCAGGAGCGAACTGACTCAACTACATCATTGTACGCTATTCAACGTGCTATAGACTCTTCCATACCACCCGTGGTACCTACCAACACCTCACTGCGCTGGGATGAGGTGGGGTTACGATCACGGTGGCCTTTAAGACGTCTTTCCATAACTCCCAAACATCGACAGATTTGTTTGGAGGGGTGTCGTAGTCGAACATCATGGCTGCCAGCAGACTGGCATCGCATAGTGTTCAGCGAAGAATCACGCGTCATTCTTTCAGCAGATGACCATCGGGTACGTGTGTGGAGGCGCTAGAGTCATCGGTCCCAATCAGCCTTTGTTTTACACAGGCACATAGCCATTAACCCTGGTGTGATTGTGTGGGGGTGTTATCTCTTAACGACAGAATGTCGCCCCAGTCACCCTGCGTACAACTTCAACAGCTCCAAGATATGTTGAAGAAATCCTGCTGCCGTTTGCGTTTCCCATCATGGCACGCCATTCTGGGGTCATTTTCCCAGATGATAATGCCACGCCATGCACGGCTCGTATATCTGTGGACTCTCTCCGTGATGTTGATATTGTTCCTTGGCCAACAAGGTCACCAGATTTTTCGCCAATCGAGCATATATGGGACATGCTAGGCCTCCAGAGTAGGGCACCGCGAAATGTAGCAGATCTGCAGCAACAATTGAGGAATACCTGACATAATGTATCGCAAGATAACATTAGGAAATTTTATTACTCCTTACCTAGACGTCAGTGTCTTGTGCTCGACACCATTTCGGAGGTCAAGTTTCGGCAAAGTATTTGGTTCCGGGAGTGTTACCTAGGTGTAATAGCATGCTATAACCGGGAACGAGGGGTCACAATCCCCCTCGGCCATTTATGCTTTCCCGTTGGCTTGATTCCCATATTTTCCTTCATACTTTTATTTGCTATATAACTGCTTTACGTACTTGTGCAGCATTGCGCCATCTACGTTAAGCCTTTTTTCATACTTATGTATGCTTAAGTTTTCTTCATCTAATTACTTTTGTATTATATTATATATATATATATATATATATATATAAGGATAAAAAGAAAAGGAAGGCAACGTAAAGTGCTTACAAAATGGCGATAAGGTGATGTGACCTTACTCCCCAGTTATCAACATGCATGTCCCAAATGCCGCGGCATTGCACTTCTGGTCGCCAGCACCGACTGAAGTCAACCCACGGAGTACTAATCACAACACAAAACCTTTGCAAGGGGAAAGAGATATCAAACATTACCACACGTGTGGAGCAGAATGAATGGAAATTCATACTGATGCATTTCTTTAAAGACATCAACTCGATACCAGTTCAGCATTTTTGGTTTTTATAATGTTGCCATGCCTATGATGTCGAAATAGTACTTAAATATTCACATAATTTTAATCCATATTCATCATTCTTACCGCAGTAATTTATGAAGTAATGTTTCATAAGTTACAGGATATTTCTGTTTAAATGCCTGTTGAAGGAATGTTTTATCACTTTGCAATCTGTTGACGTCATTGCTTACAATGAGAAAGTAAAATATTTTTACAAATAATTATAGACATTCAATGATAATTTGATTTATTCTCATTAAAACACCGTTCTAAAGAAATGCATTTTTAAAGATGACTAATAATTATTTTAAAATAAATTAGAATTTCTAACCCGAGCCACCCGATGGTAGGAAGGAAACATATAATTTAAATTTAAGATAAATATAATTCATTGAAGTTTTTACTTTGCATAGCATATTTGTGCATTTTTTGGGCGTCTTATTTCAAAAACTTCTGACTCAGTAATTTTATGCGCATAGTTAATATGAGGTATGGATATTCCAAATTTAATTTATTGAATGTCAGATTTCTTCTCATTTTGATATTTTTAAAGAATAGTCTAATTCAATTGTAATACTTATTTTCGCAATATCTGAAAATTTGATACTTCTTGTTATTGAAATAATATATTTAACTTTATAAAAAAGTTTACAAAATTAACAAATTTGATTATTTCCTTGAAATATAATTTAATAAGGTATGTGTGAATATCAAACACGCTTCGATAAAAATAAATAATATTAAATTGGATCGCAACATAAAATGCAGAGTATATAAAGATAAATAAGCATAAATGCGCTTTGGTAATCATTAGATTTCCTCCTTCAATGGAATACGCTTACACTAGGACGTACAAATTAGAGTAGACTTATCCGATCACATAGTTACTACATAAAACGTTAGAACCCAATACAGTATTGCCACCTAGTGCACAAAATGAAAATAAAACATTAAAAAAATAAGAAAATCTAGGTTATGTGAATTTGAGAAGCAAATAGGAAAAAAATTAAAATGCAGAGTATATAAAGTTAACGTACAGAAAATGGTCATGCCATACTTTGGAAGGAATTTTTTATGAATATGAAAAGCTTCACAGAAATCGATTGCTAATCATTGCTGGATAACAATTCGATCTGATTATGCTTCTGCCTTAAATATTAAAAAGGTAGCTTTAGTTTCCGATTTAGTATTCTTTAAAGCTTTTTATAGCAATGAAAATTCCAAAAATCTGATTAGTGAGTTACCAATAACATTTTAGTTCTCTGAGGTACGGCAGGACCACGTTTAATTGTTCTACACATTGAGTTTATATACTCTGCATTTTATTTATATTTTCTTATTTTTTCTATGTCCAGTTCTACTTTTTTATTTTTATCCATCTAGGTGGCGCTATTATATTAAGTTCTGACTTTTAACCATTTTGTGTTTGGCCGGCTTAGTTGGCTCTTCTGGTTCAGGCTTGTTGCAATCCACTAATTTTCGAAATGTACGTATGTTAATATTTATTTTCATTGTATTTTATGCTGCGATCCAATTTGTTATTGATTAAGCAAGAAGTCGCATTCTTTACATATAGCAAAACGACTTTTTCTTTAATATTTCTTTTTCTGCATATGTTTCTATTTTAAGTAGTGCACAGATAAAATTAGCATTCCAGCTATCTATTTTTCTCTCCGACCTAGTCGAAGTCGTAAAGTACTATATGTTAGGACGCCCAGGACAGTGCCACCCAGTTTAGACAGGAACCTAGTGTTGGTGACGTCCACAATCACTATAACCCCCTTCCCCTGCCACTAACCTCTTGGATTCACAGATTTAATATGCCCGTACTACGCGTAAATACGGGAATAGAGGCGAGAATCGAAGTCAGATACTCTGGCTGCCTTAACTACTAGGTTACCCCCGCCTCTCATTGCTGCTGTCGGCATCGGTGGATGATTTAAAAACAATGGTAGAAAGAAAACACTTCTATGGCAATTTCTCGAACAACTATGGCAAGCAAAGAAGCCAGTCCCATTATTCCAATATCTTCAAACGTAAAGAATATCAACATTATACAAATCTATATAAAGCAATTGAAAATATGTCTATCTATGCTGTCTGTCTGTTTGTCTCATCATCACGGGGGAACTGCTTCACCGAATTTCATAAAATTTTGTGAGTACACTTGAAACAGCCCCACTTAACATTTAGTCTATGTTTCCTGTTTCTAGGCTCAGGGATTGTCAAGATATTAATAAAAAAACTAACTTTAACAAACATTATCATTAAAACTAACTAACATTATGCAGACGAATTTTTTTCGCCAGTTTATTTGAAGAAAATGATATCATGTCGCTTAGCAACGTATTTAAACAAAATATGCTTATGAGAAAGACGAATTTTATTAAATATTTTCCTATTTAAATAATAAATAAATGTATATAAATTTTTTTATCGAAATTGCATTTTTGACTGGATTACTGTCTTCAGTTTTAAAGATTACGGGGATTATTGATATTTCCATTTCTTGACTTCATTTGTTTTATTTTGTCTAATACTTTTGAAACTCATAGTACTTGTAGTACGGATAATATTTTAAAACACGGGTATATCTACTAATCGAGAATACAAGTAGTACGGGTATATATATCTTCCCATATGATTTTAGAGCTTTTGTTTTGTCATTTATTGGAATCAATTACGGTCTTCAGGCTTCAAGATTAATGGGATTATTTATATTTTCATTGTATTATATCACTTGTTTATTTTGGCAACAATTTTAAAACTCATATATTGTAGTAATATTCTATTAATATACGGAATATCTTCTTATCTATGAGAATATAAGTAATACGGGTAGATATTTCTATACAACTTTTGCCTTTTCATTTTAGTATATATTGATTCAATTTCATATTTTTTGAAAATTTGCTTGCTAACGGGACCAGAATGATTTATTCTTCATATCTGTTTGTGAATTTTGTACAGAGAGAACGGAAATTCTTACATACTTTTTGGAATATTAATTTATATATTTTTTTGGAATATTAATTTATATATTTTTTTGGAATATTAATTTAAATATTTTAATATAATATTTTGAATAACAATGTCATTCAGAATATTAAAAGAATTGCAAATTGATGTGATTGTGTATGATTGTAAATTTTAAGTTCATTTTTAATGTATGTCCCTTACGAAGAACGGGTATACTGCTAGTCTTCTTCAAATTTGATGTCAGCTGCATTTTAGGCTTACTTTGTACTAGATCTACTTTGGTAATTCTAAAATTGCGGCGCATGTAGAATTTTCTTGAGATTTCCTTATTGTTATTGCACCTTAGTTGCACAGTAAGTTATATTTTGGTTTATTATTTTAATTTAAACATTTAAACACGTATTAGTAGTAGGTGTGTTAGGTCTTTGCCCTTGCAAGTCCCATTTTGCTCTGCTGCCTCAACATGATAGATCGAATTATCTATGGCTCCAATAGTTCAGCTGTAAAAATACATGCTGCAGACATGATATTGGCTTAGACAGATAAAATGTTTTCGTTAGAAAGGAAGATTATTTTGTAGTAAAGAAAGAGGGATGTACATAATAGGAATAACTAAATAAAAGAAAATATTTGATTTTATACAGATAGCGTAGAAATCAATGATACATGGCTATCTACCAATTCTGTGTATTGCAATCTATAAATATTATTTAAAAGATTCATTATTGCATGATGGGTATTTTAAAAATTAAATTTTATTTGAAATATAAAATTAAGACACGTTAAATGCATGTGCTAACTGTATTTCATTTTAATTCAAAGCAAAAATACAAGTTTTCATTTTCGCAGAAACTCGCTGAATACTTTAAATTTAAGAAAAAATAATGATTAAAAATTTTAAAAACGAAATATTTAAATGTTATTTCCAAATTCTGAATTATTTTTATATTTTAATATCTATGCGGAAATTAAACATTAATATAGATTTTATATATATATATATATATATATATATATATTGTTATAAAGACCACCTTCAATTTTATATCCATATTTACATGATCATTTCTAAGATAAATTACCATTGTTTTGAAAATATGTATTTAACTACTCGCATTATTCATTTTGACATGAGGGTTACATACTTATTTTTTCAATAAAAACCAGACACATTGATCGAACTTACTGTTTCGAAAAAATTGAACAATATAAAATGAATTGATTTTACGTAAAGAAAAATTGGGAAAATGAAGAATCTGAATAGTATTGTTTCTGATAAATATCTGCACTTATATTTTACCATTAGAAATCTGAAGTTATTTCATGCTTAATATTTTTTCATCTTTTAAATTATTAGTGTATAATATATTCTGTAACGAATGTTTTAATAGAAATAAAACAAAGTATTACCGAAGTAGTATATATATGTCATCTGCAGCTGTGTATTTTAAAGAACTAAATATAGTGTTGTTACTACTTTCCTTATATATAATACTGTATAAGAAAAATATTGTGACGGGGTCGAAAATTCGAATTCGAGTTGTCGACGGGAGAGTACGTTTTAAGCATCCCTGATCACGAATCGGACATTTTAAATGAGATGTGTGTGTGTGTGTGTCAGTGAGTCTGTGGAGACGATAACTGACGAACGAATAGACCGATTCGAATGAAATTTGGTACAAAAATTACAATCCGTAAACGCTGGAAGCCTATTGTTTTTATAAACAATCGAATCTTCAGAACCCCCTAAATTTTCGAGTGAAATTTTGAAAAAATCGTCAAAAAATCAAAACCTCTAATAAAGTTACGCAAATAGACATTTCTTAAGTAAATTTTCATTAGGAAACAATTGACATAACATTTAGAACGCTAACATGATGTTACAATTAGATTGCTAACGTTCTTGAGATATAGTACATTTTTCAAAAAATTATCAAAAAATCATATAAAATAAAGAAAAAATTCCTATTGAGAAACATGTTTACTTTTCACATGTAATAACATGCGATAAATTTGGTGACATTATTCTCGTGGATCTAGCTCGTACCATTCATAAAAAAAGATATTTTGAGTAATACTTTTGTATTTGAACGCCAATAGTCATTTATCTGCTGTATGAATAACTTATTTTCCCGTCCATAACGCTTGGCGAAATTTTGGCGACGAATTTGGTGGAATGTCGCCAACTTGGAGACTTTTTAAATGTTGCTAAATTAACGAAAAACTCGCCAAATGGATAAAAATGACGCCAAATCAAAAAAAATTACTACTCACTGACAAAAATTCAATATCGTAATTCACTATATGAGTATCTACTATAAGAATAACATTTTTTTAATGTAAAAGTAGAAAATTCATTGCATTATATAATTAAAGTCATGCGCTGCCCACATCAGATTTTTTTTAAATGATCATATAAAATTTATAAACATAAAAATACTAATAAAATTAATTGGTAGAATTTGATATTGTTAGCTTACTTCTTCTGTACTTACTAAATAGATTCTATAAAAATAATGTCATAAGATAGCAAAAAATGCTCTTCCTTCCCAAATAATTCACAAGATGTTTTGCACATTAAATGAAAATAAGGAATTATTATACATACAAAACTGGGTAACATAATAAAATAATGCATTTAAAAATACTTTTTAGAAATGTTGAAAAATCCAATAAAGTCATAAGTATGGTGTATTCTGATGAAATTATTCTGATGTCATACAGGGGTATTTGTACTTTAGTTTTTACATGTGTTGCGGTAAAATATTGCTAAAGACATCCGACAATAGTCTTTTAAAAGAGCAGATGGTACTGAAATGTCAACGATTTTTCTCTTTTTACGCTGTCACGCTATTAAAGAGCAATATGTCATTCTCCTTGATGTATGTAAGAGGAAGAAGAAATATAGTTTTTTATTTTAGGTACAGTTAAAAATATTATTTTTTTATCACTATCTATTTGTTCATTGCATTAACTTTGATAAAACACTTCTAATAGGTATACTTTGCAAGCTGTAATACGATTTCAGTGATGTTTTATCAGTTTTACATTATTTAAATTTAAATTGGAGTTTTCGACGAACAATCGCGTTTTAACCATCCTTGAATTTGAATCAAACATTTAAAAGTAATGCTTGTACGTATGTGTGTGTGCATGTCCGTTTGTTTGTGGATCCTATATCTCTTAAGAAATTAATTTTTCTAATGAACTTTTGGCAAAAATGTATTAAAAAGCAAGACCGGTACTAACGACAAATACATAATGATTCTACACTCAATTATTATAAAATGAATGATACAAATTTTCCTGTAGTCATTTATTTTAAGATTGCCTATAGTAATTCATTTCACGGGATATTAATTGAATATTAATTGCATTTTGATGAGGATTTTGCCCACTATACTTGTACTAATAACTTGTCAAAAACGCTCATTTTCAATTTACGTGTTGTTAATCCAATGCCAGAAACATTGTGCTGCGGATCATGTGGATCATAATTTTAGTTTGAATGAAGTAAAGTCATTGTATTTTGTTAGGAAATGTCATGTGCTGTCCACATATGGTTTTTCTTTTACTCATAGAATTCTACAGGATAATAAAGTACTCAGTGCGATCAGGTATCCCGAAGATTGTGTTTAAAATTTTATTTGACAAACTCGTTGTCTGCTATAAACTGATTATAATCGGTGATATGTCATAACCATTACTCAAAAAATAAAACAATTAATTTATATTTGATAAAACGAAGTATATTATAACTCCTGTGAGCAATTTGTTTGAGTTTCGATACTATTTAAAAACCTTTCGTTAATAGTTAAACAAAAAAGATAAATTATGCATAAAGCATTAATTACGAAGCACTTTCCAGCTGAAATTCAATTTTATTTTTTATTTAGGCATCTCTAAAATGGATACATTCAGCGATGATATATTTTAAATTATCACAGTACTATAATAATTTATTATATTTGAAAATTTAAAATTGCATCATAAAAATGAACTTTATTCTAAAGCCGTCATCTCTATGTAAAAGTAATGAATATTTAATTAATATCACCTTTATTCCAGACTATTTAAATATTTTTGTGTGAAAAAATACAACGATTCTTATACAACTCATTTTATGATCACTTGCTTATATGCTGAATCCATTAAAATAAGGTTTCGTTGTAGAAATAATCAAAGTTTGATGATTATTTAAACTAAAATGTATTGTAATTGCGTTGGCACAGAATATAGATGCACAGAAAATATGCAAAAATAAAGCTGTTTTCGGACGGATGCAACTCTGAATATAAATGTAACACAACTTTAAAAATCATGATTTTTACACTGGGAAAAAATATGAATGATACATTTTATTTTGAAACTGGCCATGTGATCTCGTCATATATGGATGTAAATATTATTTTAAATTTTATTTAAAAAAATTCCTAACGTATTTTGCTGAATTTTTTTTATATATTTTAAGGGATAATTTGAATATTTTCTAAAATTTTCGAAGCAATTTGTGAATTTAAAATTGTTTGAAAAATTAGTTCCCATAGGGTTCAATGTATTTTATTTTTTCATTCCGGGTTCAATTCGGAACTAATTGAGTAATAATATTCATTTACTTTCCAGTATGCCCCATAGACTGTTTAAATAACATATTAAAATTCCATTTTGATAAAGTTATTTTTACTGCAGTTATCGTGCAAGAGACAGACATACTAACAGAATAAACAAAGTCATAAGCACTTTTCAACTATGTTGTAAAGTGTTAAAAACGTAAATATATATATATGTATATATGTGTGTGAATATATATATATATATATATATATATATATATATATATATATATATATTAATATATATATATATATATATATATATATATATATATATATATATATATATATATATATATATATATATATATATATATATATATATATATATATATTATTACAATAAAGTGAAACAAAAATAGGATATATCCTATAGAAGTCTGAAATTAAAAGAACGATTCACTACAGAGGAGGAGGCGCAAATGCTGCTCAATTTCCCTAGTAGAATACATGAATGTAAGCAGATAAAGACGGGAGTGACCATATGAATTACATAAAAATGGCAGGGGTGGATTGCGACACCCCTTTCCAGCTTAAAGCAGCTTTTACAACCCGGGTAACGCTCACGGCACCAACATAATTCCATGGTCAGTCTCCCAAATGTGCGAAAACAAAAGCACTAGAACAGACTCAGAACCAAAGAAGAAACAAACGAATTTTGAAAGAGAAACATCCGTCAGGCTAACTGAATGGAACATCTCCTTATAAATGTAAAGTTGCTCATGCGCAGAGATATATCAGGATAACAGTTTCGCAGTCATGAATGTTAAACCTCAATTATCAATATTTAGATTACAACTTTTCTTTAAAAAATGAATTGTAATAATTTTGTATAAAATTGATTGGATAATTTCTTTTTATAGCTTCCTCTGTAAATTTTTTACATTTGTAAATGCAGTCTTTCCTAAAAGTATTGTAATTTTGATTTCTTCTAAAGTGACCAATTATTATATTTCTGAAGACTTACTTTGTAAGGTTTGAATTCCAATCGATTATATGATTTACCTTGATCCTGTATGATTCTCTTTTGTCGTGTAACTCTGTATATATTCCATATTTCTGGTGTTTTTTGATTGCTAAATCCAAGAATTTCACCGATCCGTCTTCACACACTGGATTTTCAATAAGGTTCAATTCGCTTGGGTAGAATGAAAAGTTAAAGCAAGGGGTGTTTCCATATCCCCCAATTAACACATCATCGACGTAACGGAAGTAAGGCATTTCCGATAGGATATGAGTCCCTCTTTCGTATTTAGATAGATAGATATCTGCTAGTATTGTCGAGCAACTCCCTCCCTTGTCCCGTATGTCCTTGATTTGCTTGTAAAAATTGCTTCCGTCGTGAAGTATATTTTCCTTTAATACAAATTCCACCAAGTCCATGTATCTTCTATAAGTTATAAATTGCTTTAGATCGTATTCTTCATGTAGATCTTTCAGAATTAATTGTAAATTAGTTAAATCAATATTGTTAAAAAGATCACGAAAGTCGGAACTTTTAATGATGATATCATTATGACAAAATTTTAGTCGGCCTATCAGTTCCTGTCCGTTTTTTTATCATGATACAGTTTTGTCTTTTAATATCATGCATAACTATTTTGAGTAAATCCAGAAGTTTTTTGTTTGCTCTTTCCAAATATGAACCACATGCCACCGTCACAGTTCGAAACTTGACAGGTATTTTGTGTAATTTGGGGATGAGTACCAAATATGGATATTTTATAGTTTTAATATCTATCCCTATTCTTTTGTAAAATGCCTTTATTCCATTTGTCAGTATCAATGCGTTACTGGGTATTAAAGCATACATTTCACTGTCCCTGTAACTTTTGTTTAGTGTATCCACATAGAACTTCTTACATGTGAAGGCATAATTTGATACAATTTTATCGGTATATGTTAAAACATATTCCTCTTTCAATTGCTTGATAGATGATGGAACTTTAATTTCGCTTTTGTTTTTGCTATGCTGCGGGTAGTAGTGACAAAAAGCTCTGTAAAAATTAAATTTCCACTCATTAAATGCTTGTACTGGTAAACTATGTTTTACCGCCAATCTATAAATGAAGATGTCGAGATCATTATAAAATTATTCATATACATTTTTAAACTCTTGTATACGGTACTTTGTACCGAGTTGAAAAAGGTTGTTAAGTCTTTTGTCTTTAACAAAATCCAAATTTCCAGTAATTATATGCTTATGATGAGTGTCACTATGAATATGGCCATGACAATTACAAGAATCTACATTATTTGATGCAACATCTTGACAGATTTGGTTATAGTTGAAAAATCTCCTTCCGTTGGTTTTGACGAATCTGTAATCGATCATGATTTTTATATTAGACAAAGGAAGATATACTTTAATATGATTCAAAATAGAATGGAATGGAATGTTCTCATACATTTTGTTCTTGAAAGTTGTAATAAAAAATTCTTTAGATTGTTTTATATTTTCACTTTTTGTAAGTTTTAAGTTAAAAATTTTGGCTCTGAGTTTGATTAAGTCCATTAGGATATCAATATTAGTACTTGCTTCTTCAATTTTGCAATTGCTTTCTTTTAAGTTGAAATGTATTATATAAGTCCATATTTTCTGTAGATATTTAAGCTTGATACCATTGGCTATGTTTTTAATCCATCCAATTTTCATCGTGTTTTCAGTTTTTAAAAATTTCAATATTTTTTCTTCTGTTTTAATATAATTATTATGCTGTTTTTTACTTCATCTTTGCCATCTGTGAGATTTTTTATTTATAGGGTTTTCTGATAGAGGGTATGGTGAACTATCTCTGCATCTTTCTTTATTAGAGTATTCGTTGAATATTAATGAATTAAGGCCATATGGGTAAGCAGTATTGAACTGTTTAATATGGTTGCTCTCCCACCACAATATTTCCGACTTATTTGGTTATAAATTAATTACAGTTACCAAGATGTTGGTGAACTCATGGGCTTGAAAATGTCTCAATTATAAATTAGTAGTGTGAATTTCTTGTTGTACTTTTCCCACTTGGCTTCGGTGTAGATTTATTCGAATGTTTAAAGGATTCTGCGTCTGTCCTATATATTTAGCTTGACATTTTAGACATTCAATACAATAAACAACATTAGATCACTTACAAAAATTCCTTCTGCTTTCGTTGTCTGTTGTAATTTGTTGTGGATTAGCCACGGGACACAGTTTGCATCGTTTAGATTGGAATTTTTGAAATTTAAGATTCTTCATATACTGGTGGTGATAATTCTGATTGTTAATAAAATCATTTGATCCATTTGGGATATTGTCTGGATATAAATCAATATTTACATTTTTTATTTTTGTCTCAGTCTGATCATAGTCAACTAGTACAGATTTGAAAAATCTCCTCATCGATATGCTTTACTATTGGAGACTAGGGTAACGGTATGTCGATAACACAAATACCCTACTATTGTGTCACCGGGCATATATTCGTATTAGGATATATTTGCCAGTCTCTAATATTATATATAGTCTTCATTCATATTTTTAAAAAATCAACGGTTTTTTAACTCTTGTTGAGGAGTAAACAAAGATTTGCGCTTTATCTCCCAGTCTTCCGATTATTCTGTGATTATCACATTGAAAATCCAACTAAAATCAATCCAATCCTCGCTATACATCTGACCATTCCAAACTGTATGGCAAAGTTTTAACACAATTATATACTTTTTTTTGTAATTTTGTAAAACCATCATCTATAAGATTAGCTGATAATAGTAACCTGTGAATTCTACCAGTTTATTACACGTATCTAAAAATACATCATAAAAATTAAAATACCTATTTAGCATATATATACAGGACGAACGACCACTAATCACTTACATCAATTTTCTAATTATCACCACAATACCATCATAAATATAAGTTTAATTCTTTCCGTTATAATCAACCTTGCTTCATTAATCGTCTAGTGAATCCTATTGCACATCACACGGAAGACCAAACAGTTCATGAAGCTGGTTCGAGAGGTGGCCTTTATGTAAAAAGCTCAGATGAAAAATAAAATATATGTATTACTTCCGCGCTTTGCTGCTGGATGTAGACATTCCATATACTATTAAAATAAAGTGAAACAATAATAGGATATATCCTATAGAAGTCTGAAATTAAAAGAACGATTCACTACAGAGGAGGAGGCGCAAATGTTGCTCAATTTCCCTAGTAGAATACATGAATGTAAGCAGATAAAATTGTGTTGGCACAGAATATAGATGCACAGAAAATATGCAAAAATAAAGCTATTTTCGGACGGATGCAACTCTGAATATAAATGTAACATAACTTTAAAAATCATGATTTTTACACTGGGAAAAAAATATGAATGATACATTTTATTTTGAAACTGGCCACGTGATCTCGTCATATATGGATGTAAATATTATTTAAATTTTTATTTTAAAAAAATCCTAACGTATTTTGCTGAATTTTTTTTATATGTTTTATGGAATAATTTGAATATTTTCTAAAATTTTCGAAGCAATTTGTGAATTAAAATTGTTTGAAAAATTAGTTCCCATAGGGTTCAATGTATTTTATTTTTTCATTCCGGGTTCAATTCGGAACTAATTGAGTAATATTATTCATTTACATTCCAGTATGCCCCATAGACTGTTTCAATAACATATTAAAATTTCATTTTGATAAAGTCATTTTTACTGCAGTTATCGTGCAACAGACAGACAGACTAACAGAATAAACAAAGTCATAAGCACTTTTCAACTATGTTGTAAAGTGTTAAAAACTTAAATATATATATATATATATATATATATATATATATATATATATATAAATATGCATATATGTGTGTGAATATATATATATATATATATATATATAAACTTATATATATATATATATGCAGTCCTGGCTTTGCTGTAGAAATAGGCTTCTCCTTTGAACTCTACCATTGTAATATTCATAACTTTAGCATAAAGGATCCACTTTTCATCACTAGTGGCAATTCTCCTTAAAAAAGAGGCTACGTTTCGTGTGAGCAGTGAAGTGCAGAGTGATACTTGGTGACGACGGTTTTAAGCTGAGAGTTCATGTGGAACCCATAAAACAATACAAGACTTGCCTATTCGTTTCAAATGTTCCATTGCTGTTGGTAGTGCACAATGAAGCCTCTCTGCTATTTCCCTACTTGTGATAAATGGATTTGACTCGACCATTATCCTCAATTCATCATCATCAACTTGCCTTGGTCACCTACATCTAGGCTCGTCCTCAGGATTGAAATTTCCCTCCCGAAAATTTTTAAACCAACGTTAACATAGAAATTTCCCGATAGCGTATGGATATATTGAACAAATCTCCCGAGTGGCTTCTGTAGTATTTTCAATGTCTCTTGGTGATGAATTTGATGACATTGACTACAAATGTCGAATTTTGAAAATTTCCGCAAAATCGACAACATATCACCAAATTGACGAAATCGTTGCCAAGTTGTCAAAAATTTAATAACTCAGAAAATCTACACTATCAACGACATTTAATTTCTCTGATAATCCCTGTTACTTTGAGGAAATTATTAATTTCATATTCGTTACTCAAATTGTACTGAGATTCGCGATTCTTGAGAAAAATACTTTTGTTTACGGAGTCTAGTGGAGAATAAATTAATTGTAAAAATATTAATAAAATTTTTACCGAAACTGAATTGGCGGGGTTAACCGTTATGAAGTACGAAGTATAAATCCTTTCCATTGTATATGTTTATAAAATGCAATAGTTTCAAAATATCTGTGTCTATTTGTTTCCAACTAGTCGTGTTCTTCAAATACTTTAAAATCAAATGATTCCTTAATACATCCTAATATTGTTTACCCAAATGGAAAACAGTCTTGTTTTACCTATCTCTAATTATAATTGAAATACCTATATAATTTTTTAATAGCATGAACATAACTTTAGCTTAAACAGCGTTATTTATTCACGATATCAGATATTTATTATATGTCTATATGATATATTTATTATATGCCTATATCATATATTTATTATATTTCTATATCATATATTTTTTATATGTCTATATCATACACTTATTATATGTCAGCATAAATTCTAAATTCAAAAATTTTTCAGTATAGATCCTGAAAACATTTGAATTTCTATACTATTTAAGCGTCAGTCATTCCTTGTACGTAACTTATAAGATCAAGCTTCTTAGACATTTTTCTACATAATTCATGTACCACAATGAAATCGAACACCCGATATCTGGCTGGTCAAGTGACTAATTATCAATTAAGTTACTGATACTATGTTTTTGCTCTTTAATATTAGAAACCTTTCTTAAAAATGTCTTTATGAATATTTATTAAGCTAAAATTACAATCGGAAATAGTTATTTTCGTTATATATTATTTGTTCTAACGATATATATAGTTTTCAAATCACTTTCTAAAATTTCATCAGACTACTATATGTTATACTTAATGTGGTAAATATAAAATATATACTATATATTTCCACGAAGGTACTTACTGACCTCTTTGTTAAAAGAAACATTTCTGCACTGATGTAGAATAATATATTTATTATTGCTTTGGCAATTTTTATACCATAAGAAATCATCTATCTATACGCCTTATGCTGTACGAATTACACTGTATTGAATTTCCGACCATAAATCTATGTGTGGCTGCTTGTTTGAGTGGTGTTTCCTTTTTTAGTATATGTTTCTCTGGCGGAGTTCGAAATCAAACAATAAATTGCTCTTTTTAAATGAAAGAATATGTTTCGCTTATATATATATATATATATATATATATATATATATATATATGTGTGTGTGTGTGTGTGTTTATACATTCATGTCCAAAAATTAGGCATAATTCGTAAAATGCAAAAAATTCTGAGTTACTATGAATTCAATGGTTCAGAATCAGTTGTGGAGAATCGTGAAACGAAGGTAAATCATTGTGCATATGCAAAACAGTTCAGTCGACATCGGCATGCGCAAAGCACCGGCGCAACTAATATAAAACGGTCTGGAACGGCAGGGCCAGTTGAGGCAGAATTTCGCAATCGTTGTGGTACAGAGAGTTGTTTACAGTAAAAAGGACGAAAGATGTCACAAAGATGCCAACTGGATATGTTTTTAAAGGGACAAATTATTGGAATGCTGGAATCCGGTTGATCCTAAACCGAAACGTCTTGAATTCTGAATGTGCCTCAGTGTGTGATGTCTAGAGTGTGGCCGAGGTTCCAAACCACTGAAGATGTTACTCAACGACCAATACCAAGTCGGCCAAGGGTAACATCCGCTCGGCAGGACCGATATTTGGTGATAACTGCGGGACGTCAGAGGAACAGTTCCATCAGACAACTGAGTTCAGGCCAGACAACTGACAGCCGCCAGAGGAGTCACTATTTCGACACAAACTGTTTACAGGAGACTCAGACACGTTTGTCTCTATGCCAGACGGCAAGCAGTTTTCATGTCCCTGAAACATGCACAGAAACTCGTGCAATTATCGTGGAGTTTGGAACATCGGCAGGGGAATGTACAGCAGGGGAGCGATGTCATGTTCAGTGACGAGTCCAGGTTAACCTGCGAACTGATTCTCGTCATACCACGATCTGGAGAGAACGTGGAACGTGGTTTCACCCGGGCAACATCACGGAAAGACATCGTTTTCCATATGGGGGAATGATGGTCTGGGTATGTATCATGGTGAACCGACGCGCGAATCTCCATATTTTTGACAGCGGTTCGGGTACCGGTCAAAGATACAGAACCGAAGTCCTTGAGTGTACCTTTCGATTGTTTCGCGGTGCTGTTGGTCCTGATTTCACATTCATGGCTGGAAACGCGTCTCCTCACCGTGCGACCTTGGTCGACGACTTCCTTCAAACTGAAGATATCCAGCTCATGCTGTGACCTGCCAAATCTCCTGATCTGAATCCTATAGCGCATGTACGGGATATGCTCAGGACATATCTTGAAGCCCTCCAGATATGACGGATATGCTCGGGAGTTATCTTTGCAGCCTTCTGCTGCCCGCCAAGCTCCGTTCCGGGATTGAAAACTGCTCTCCGTGAGGCTTGGAACTCTTTGAGCACACAACTCATCCAAACCCTCATCGAAAGTATGGGAAATCGTTGTGAAGCATGCGTGGCTCACCGAGGTTCCCACACACCGTATTAAACTGCAGCATCATATTGTTTAATCATTCTGTTTCACTGAGATTGACACTCGTATTGTGACCCTTTTTCTTTCAACCC
This sequence comes from Amaurobius ferox, assembly GCA_951213105.1. Lineage (NCBI taxonomy): Eukaryota > Metazoa > Arthropoda > Arachnida > Araneae > Amaurobiidae > Amaurobius > Amaurobius ferox. The sequence goes on from OX578135.1 coordinate 54,159,057, forward strand.
TCTTCTTTGGATAATAAAAGTCATTATTATCCTTGTTTTTCATTGTTTTCTTCTTTTATAACCCTATTACACGCGCATATTGCGTTTTCTTCTATTCCGATGTAGATTTCCTGAAATGTTCACATAATCAGCAACTATGCTTAACTTTTGGACATGAGTATATTTACCCTATAAAGTTTTTAGTTCTTATAGAAAGGTATAATTTAATATACGGTACATGATACGTTTTAAATGGTTGTTTGTATTTTCAGGCAGACAATATCAGTGGATAAAATGCCGCAAGAAGGGCATACACTTTATAAACTTTAATTTAAAACTTTATAAGCTTTTGTTATAAGAGCAATTTTTACTTTCTCGTATTACATAATTCAGTATAACATAGTATAATGTATTATTTTCACGAAAAATTTCGACTTCGAGGTTTTGATGTTTATATGTTTCAGGACCTCCATAACAAATTTTGATTAATTTTGAAGTGATGCCCTTCAGTCTGTTTTTCTGCTTGTATGTACGTCTGTGGTCGATTTATTTTGTGCAGTACAGCTGTCACAAATATTAATGTATTTTTACGAAACTTTTTCTGGCTTTATTTAAAAATCTATAGCTAAATAGAATATTCTGAAATTTTAGCGATAACTAAATTATTTCAATAGTGTAATTTATTTAAAATTTTATATTTTCTTAACAAGGCAACATAGGACAAATTTTAGCAGTATTCTGCATAAAAGGGGTATTTATAGCTCAATGAGCATGAAAATCAAGCGGTTCAATTGTTATATTGAAAAATAGCCGCTATACAGTTTTTGCGTAATATATATATATATATATATATTTATATATATATATATATATATATATATATATATATATATATATATATATATATATATATATATATATATATATATATATATATATATATATATATATGTATATATATATTTATATATTTATATATATATATATATATATATATATATATATATATATATATATATATATATGTATACATATATATATATACAATCTATTTAAAAATTGATTCCAGTATAAGGAAGAAGTGTTGAGCAACACCCCTCCCAGTTAAATATAAATATTTCTTGAACATATGTTTAGTATTTTCTTTCAGTTGATAATCGCTCAGAATAATATGCATCTGACTAATTTGTCTTTTAAAAGACAATCTTTTGAAAGATAATTACAATAATATATACTAATCCACTAACTCAAATATAACTATTATTACACATGGCACCCAAAACAGTAAAATAAAAGCTGTATGGTATAAAACATTGTTCGTATTGCATTGAAAATATGTAGTTTCTTTTACAAAACTGCATTTAATCGGATATTATAAATTTTAATTAGTCTGCAAATTTGCTGCATTTTAGATTTAATAGTGAAATCGGATACATTTGATACATTTTAAAAGTGAAATCGGAATTTTCAATTATCTTCTAAAACACGAAAATATAAATCCTATACCAGTTACGTTTGTTCTATAGAACTGGATTTCGTTTAAGTATTAAAAAATGACACTTGGTGGATATTCTAGAAGTAATTTAAAAGAAATCTCTAATATGCTTTTCAAGGAATTGAAAATTGTTGTCTGTCTTAAAGAAAGCTCTTTGCTTGTCTAAGACAATTTACTTTAATCTCCACGGCTTAGTTAGAGAATTGGTTGTATTCCCACGAGACTGAAAGGAAAAGAAAAGTTCAATCATACGAGAGAACCGACATTTTGCTGATATTTATATACGATTATGTATTGAAGGGGGAAATAATTGATTCATATTGTTCTGCAAAAAATGTTTTAAGTTTTAAAATTATATTCTTTATTTTTTATTTTTTTGTTCTCACCTTAATTGTAATTAATACGATGAAAAAAGAATCATTTAAGTTTCTGAAAAAATACGTTTAATTGTAACAGACAAGTAAGAGAAAAAAAATAGTTTTTTCAAGGTACTATATTTTTTAGTTGTGTATAATTTAAATGTACGAAAATTGTTCAATTGCCCAGAAGCTGAGACATCGCAATTTAATTTAATCTGAGTTATTCTAAAAATAACTGGTAATTGTCTATGACAGGTCCATGAAAATCGAAATTGCATTATTGAACCTACTAAAAGGATAGTGACTAATTTATGTGATGAAAATATATATATATATATATATATATATATATATATATATATATATATATATATATATATATATATATATATATATATATATATATATATATAAATATATATATATATATATATATATATATATATATATATATATATATATATATATATATATATATATATATATATATATAAATATATATATATATATATATATATATATATAAATATATATATATATATATATATATATATATATATATATATATATATATATATATATATATATATATATATATATATATATATATATATATATATATATATATATATATATAAGTTAAATATATGGGTTAAAGTAGAGTATGAAGAGATATTGAAAAGCATCCATAACAAACGAAAGAATTCAAATTATAATCTGATAACTCTCAAGAGAATGTTTGTCAGCAATATTTTAAACCAGAAAATAACCCTCATAATTTAAAAATATTTTTAAATGGAATAATGGCAAAGGATTGAAAGCAATGTATTTCAGAAATCATCAGGGTATGACTACAAAACATCACTTTCAAATAATACATTTAATTTAAAGGTGCACTGTGAACAAAAAGGCCTTTAATCACCCCAATGTACTATACACTGAAATATAATGAGAGCATTGAAAAAAAAAATAACTTACACTTGTGTAGATGGTGATTCTACAAATACCAACTTAACAGGATATGTAAAGAATGTGCTGTCAATCAATATAAGATAATGTAAAATAAAGTTCATGTTACCAAACTTGAAAATTATAAAAAGAAAATCCAAACTAAGATTTGTTAAACTTACTAGCTTTACATGCTTGGTTTATTAGAATTAAACTCCGCAATCATTATATATATACAATTATAGACACACACACACACACACACACACATATATATATATATATATATATGTATATATAATATTGAAAATATTAAACCCTCCATTATTGATTTACAAAGATCTTTTGTTATCACCTATGTTGATAAAGCCTCTAATAATTATGTTATTAACTGTAAAAAATTTATATACAATTTCTGTTAGATTATTTAAAAAATAATAGGCTTTCTAAACTCGATGTACATTCCATTAATAGTATTAAATTGAAAATTATGCATATGTATAGTGATTTAAATATTAAATATAAATTTCTTAAATTTCCATATATTGTGCTTATTCCAAAATTTCACAAAAATCCCATTAAATTTTGAACAGTAACTAGTGGGCATAATACTTACTCTACTACTGCGAGTAAATTACTTTTAAATTCTTTAAATCAAATAAATGATAATTTTTGTCAGTCTAGCAATAATTATCTTATTCTAAATAATAGTAAAGAATTTAAAAATAGATTAACATCTCTTAAAAAACTATTGATTTCAAACTTTTGATTTTAACGATCTTTTTAATAATATCAAGATCTCAGACCTGTATGATGGAATTTTAGGTCTATACAATGCTTATATTACTAACCTTTCAACTCAAACCGTTTTTATAAATTTTCCTAAACTTCTTCACTTTGTTATTTTTAATATTTATATTTTTCAAATAAATAAATTATACTTTCAAGTCTCAGGAGTTCCACAGGGAGGCTGCAGTAGCAGTATGTTAGCTAATTTATATCATTATAAACAGTCTTTTACATCAATATATTGTACATTATACAGATAGGTTGATGATCTGATTTGCTTAGTATATACTGAAAATTGTGTCATAGATATAGATTTCTATCCTGATAATTTGGAATTAATTCCTAATGAAGCTACTCTAATTAATGCTACTCTAATTAATGAAGTTACAAATATTAATTTTTTGGATTTAAATCTTATTATTGAACCTTCTAATAGAATTGTTACTAATTTATATGATAAAAAATACTTTTATAATTTTAACATTAATAAAATCTTACCATTTAATTCCTGCAACTCGATTCTATTGTTTAGAAATATTATTCTTAATCAGCTTTTTAGAAATTTATAGAATATCTGATAAAAAATTTCATGCTATACATATTGATAATCTAAAAATTATCAGCAATTTATATAAATATCCCTCTTATTTTGAAAATGGCATAGTTAAAAAAATTAGATTAGCTGGATTTTCAGGAATCCTTTTCTTGGTGTTTTATATTAGCCTAATATCTCCATACTCTTGTTTTAATTATATTTTATTTTTACATCCTCTTACACATTAGCCTTTCTTTTACTGCCCCTCTTGTTTGTATATTATCTTCTATACTTGTCTTTTCGCATTACTCTTATTTATTTCTTACAAATGGCAACGGTAGATCATATATTTTCCCTTTGTGAATGGCAACACTGGTCTCTTCATTCTGGGTTCTGGAGTTCGATAGGTCGTGTATATTTTGAGTTAGATTCCAGGTATCCGTTTTTCCTTTTATTTTTTCTTCTTTATGTATGTTGTTTAAGTAGAAATAGTTTATAGATATAATATATCTATATCTTCAGAAACATACACTTTTGTGTTTGCTTCTACAAGACATTTGGACTTGAAAAAGAGTTTTGAAGAAGTGAACAAATCCTGATTTAGGCCTAGACATTGTCCACGTGTATAGCTTTTGTGCTTGGATTTCACCTGTTTTTCTTTTATCGATTCCATACCATTGTTTTTTGATACTTCTCTTTGATTTGATGATCCGAAATTTGTATTTTTTTCCATTTGCTTGAAGATTTGCCGTTTTATACTTTTATTTAACAAGCTTGTTAGAATGTTAGGTTTTTCGAGTTATAGATTCTCACTTTTCTTTCATTGGACCTTCAAACCATTTTATTATATATATATATATATATATATATATATATATATATATATATATTAATGTGTGTGTGTGTAATAAAAGTTTGAATATCCAATGAAAGAATACAGAGAAGTTTCAACTCAAAAAACCCCAACGTTGAAAAATGCCTTACAAATAAAAGTATCAAACACAGAATCATCAATCAAGTAGAAAATAAAATGCAAACCTTCTGTCATCAAACTGTTATTGCATAACTTTACCTTATATTGAAGGAATTACATGAGTTACATGATTTGAAAGAGTACATAACATATCGCAAATATATGGACCTTATCAATCTGGTTTTGAGGGAAAATATACTTTTTGACGGAAAATGCTATTATAAACAGATTAAATGAATTCCAATGGGAGGAGGTTGCTCATCAATATTGGCTGACATATATCTCACTAAATAGGAGCATGGAACACACCTATTGTATGAGATACCGTACTTTCGTTATGTTGATGATGTGCTGTATGGATATTATGAAAATGCACCAGTATTGGAAATCGATTTTTACCCAAATGGCTTGGAATTGGTTGAAAATAAACGTGCAGAGGATGGATCGGTGAATTTCTTGGATATCACCATTAAGTACAACACAAGAAATGGAATTTATACTAGTCTACACGACAAAAGAACAAGTTATGGAATAAAAATTAATCATATCATCAATTGGAAAACAAACCTTTCAAGATTTATTTTTAAAAATATATTATTGAGACATTTCAAAAGAAACCAAATTTGCAACACTTTAGCAAAGGATTGCATATCCAGTAACAAGGGGGTAATATTAGAAGCATTAAGAAAGAATTACCCAGTTAATTTCCTGAAGAAATATTATAATTCATTTTTCAACAATAAAAATGAAGCAAATTCATTCAAAAGGGATTTTGCTGAATTGGGATTGTTTCTGCATATCACTTGAAGACTTGCACATGCGCATAGTTACTTGTATAATAGGAGATTTTGCGTTTCTTCATTTGTGCGTTTCTTGACTTCCATTCTCTGTGGTCTGTTTCTCCATGTTTAGGTGCTTCTGACTAGGCACGTATGGGGGATCAACCTTTGCAATGCATTGGTTCCGTGAGCGTTTGCCCGGGCTGGAGAAGCAGCTTTAAACGGGATTGAGGAGTCGCAATCCTCCTCTGCCACTGTATGCATTGTATTTGGTTTCCCCTCCATTGAACTTTATCCTCTTTTTTGATATCAATTGTATATTTACTTCGGATTAAAGAGCAGCATTTGCGGCTGTTCCTTGGAAATATTAATTTACACCTTTGTGATTGCGTATAGCACTTGTCGTATATTGTATATATATATATATATATATATATATATATATATATATATATATATATATATATATATATATATATACACTCTAAGACGAAAAAATCGATGCACCCCGCAAAATAATCCGATAGTAATGAAACTGTACATGCAAACACCTGTCGACCGAATATGCAAAATTACCAAAAATTCGCTACCAATGAATGACTAGTCGGAACTACACCGCATTGAAACTGAGCAACATGGCGGTGAATATACCTCGCTTTGAGGAACAAAACTTTCAGTGGATTTCGATTGCGTTTACTTACCTTGATTGCCGCAATGCCTCGCCGACGAATTCGCGGCCACTACGAGCATATGAAGGAGTTTGCAAGGAAACGTGCGGTCGGACTGCATGAGTCTGGATGGCCACACCGGCGAATAGCTCGTCCATTTGCCATTTGGAACGACATCTCTCAGAACACCATCCGGCAACTTTATGCGTCAATGCCACGTAGTGTAACAGCTTGTATTAAGGCTACAGGTGGACCAACGCCATATTGACGTGCTCCCTTTGTGTAGATCTTTCAGTGCAATAAATCATCCAATTGTTCTGAAATTCTAATAATTTCTGTTGTGTACATCCATTTTAAACGTACCAAAGTTTGTCTCATTTGGATAATTCTTTCTTGGTGCGTCGTATATATATATATATTCGTCGTATATATATATATATATATATATATATATATATATATATACACACAAAAGCTATAAAATTTAAAAACCCTATACCATACCAAATATTCACGAATCATAAGGCGCATTGCTGCCATTACTATTCGTAAACGACATAGAAATTTTCAAAAAGATCAAAGAGAAATGAATAAATCGAGTACCACAAAGTGGCCGTGGGGGGGGGACCCCCATTCCCCGGTAAAAGCATGCTTATAGCCTCGACAAATACTCCCGGAGGCCGGTACCAATTTTGAGATAGATATATACTTGAAGATATGCACTACAAAACAGTACAATACAAAACAATACGAAAGTGGAAAAAGGCATAAACCCCGATTCAAACAATCAGTCACAAATACCAATACCAACTCCATTACCACAAAAACCTTCATTCCCACGTATTACTTACTCTCTTCGATGATATCCATAAGGATACCTACCCTAAAATCACAAGTTCCTTGACCTCATATGTATCGCCATAGCACTCCACAAATAGTCTGCATTTAGCTCTCAACCTTTCTTCCGCCACTCACTTTATATCTTCTACTATGATTTGTATCCAAAACGCATGCAACACTCGGTTACAGTTATTCTGAAAAAAAACAGTAATAACATCGGTTAAGAACTTCTGTGGATACCCCTGTTCTATTGCGTCTTTCACATATTTCCCAATGCATTTATCCCGATCCTTAATACTACTGTTCAATTTATAGCTTCTTGTGAGATTTGGATCTTCCTTTTGGATCTAAATATAAAAAGTCTGGAGGACGAAACTATTTATAAAATATACAACAAGAAAGACGGATTCAATTTCAAGATTAATAGTGTAATACCATGGAGCTCAAATTTACACAAAAACGTATTTCATAATATTATTGTGAATCTTCTCACAAGAAGCTTTAAATTGAATGGCAGTATTGAGGATCGGGATAAATGCATTGGGAAATATGTGAAAGGCGCAATAGAACAGGGGTATCCACAGAAGATCTTAACCGATGTTATTACAGTTTTTTTCAGAATAACTGTAACCGAGTGTTGCATGCGTTTTGGATACAAATCATAGTAGAAGATATAAAGTGAGTGCGGAAGAAAGGTTGAGAGCTAAATGCAGACTATTTGTGGAGTGCTATGGCGATACATATCAGGTCAAGGAATTTGTGTTTTTAGGGTAGGTATCCTTATGGATATCATCGAAGAGAGTAAGTAATACGCGGGAATGAAGGTTTTTGTGGTAATGGAGTTGGTATTGGTATTTGTGTCTGATTGTTTCAATCGGGGTTTATGCCTTTTTCCACTTTCGTATTGTTTTGTATTGTACTGTTTTGTAGTGTATATCTTCAAGTCTATATCTTTCTCAAATTGGTACCAGCCTCTGGGAGTGTTTGCTGCGGCTCTAAGCATGCTTTAACCGGGGAGAGGGGGTCACACCCCCCACGGCCACTTTGTGGTACTCGATTTATTCATTTCTCTTTGATCTTTTTGGAAATTTCCATATATATATATATATATATATATATATATATATATATATATATAAAGATTTTCGATGCTTTCGTCCGACTTTCAAAAATGTGTATCTATTTCTAGATTATTTTTTAACAGAGCCGAATAAAAAGTTTTGTGAAAATCCATAAATATTTAAATATTTGTGACAGCTATCGGGGACATAATGAGTCGAAAACAGACAGATGGACATAGATCGAAAAATACTCAAAACGTCCTTAGGAGGTCCTAAAATATATTGGTATAAAAATCACAAAATCGAAAAATTTTCGTGAAAACAATACATCCTCTGTAATTTATTCTATAGTATCGAAAAGCAAGAATTATAATTTTATTAGATATCAACATAGATTTTTAAAAGTGCAAATTTGCAAATAATGACGTTTGACATATATACATAGATCAATATTCGTACATGTTATAACAGAGCAAACTCATAAAACCTAAAACACGATATAAAAATTAAGATCTGGCACGGTTTAAAGAGATTCGCTACTGGAATGATCTCTTTAGCAATTACTTACTTTCCAAATTTATGGCAATCCTGAAGTTTCTAGGATATGCCCTGATTAATGCAAACGCAGCAGGAAGAGAAGCAAAAATTCATAAAACAAATATTTAATCTCTCTGCATCGTTCTGAGGCCATCTACGATTAAAGCATTAATATGGCAAAGATCCAGAGTTTGCAAAATAATAATATTGAGACAGAGTTAATTGCGTTTGTTGAAGGATGGGACAAAGTAAATTATTGCAGAAAAATCAATCTTCAGACTTTCCCTCCCCCAAAAATTCCGTATTTAGGGGCGAATTATATAGAGTCCATTAAGGACTTTAGCATTATAAAATGCCCAGAAACGCGTCAAGACTGAGTTGTAAGGATTCCGCATTAATTCCAGCTCGGCTTATTTAATTTCCGGGGAAGTGAATTTCCATCCCTGAAATTTTGAAGGAAATTTGCGGAAAAATATATTATGACATCAGCATTCTAAGAGGAGTATTATACAAAATAGGTTGTTTGTTGAGGTTTTAACGCCTTTATTAATTAATTGTGGATAAAGGGGATTACAGAATGTAGCAGTACTTAATTAACTGGGGTGTAGCTCAACTCAACTCGGCTTTCTCATACCAGAAAACTTTTTTTTTTTGAATTTTACAAGAAAGATAAATTGAAAAATTGGTATAGTGGGTCTAAATGATGATAACTGTATCGTGTTACTTTTCAATTTAATGGGCTTGAAAAAATATTTCGATCGGTACCATACTTGACATTGCATACCCACGAGAGGGGTAACTTGCCCCTAAGGGGGGAGAGGCTAATGATGTCGTGAACAAAAAAATTGCATCGCGGCAATTCTTCACAACGATGATTGAACCTATTAAGTATCCTGATCATGGAACCATAAATAAACATTTTTATGATGCATCAGTATATCAAATTTTGCCCATTTTAAAAAAATATAAAATTTAGAACCATATTCAAAGTATTCGTTCGAACTTAGAAAATCCCATCTAGTTATAGATTTCATGATATCAAAGCCGGATATAAAGTTTTATAAAAATCCGTGACTATTTTTGGCTGCTATCGTGTACACAAGAAATCGACCACAGACACCAGACAGATAGAAAGACAGACATTACTACAAAAATATTCAAAACGTGTTCATAAGGTCTTTACACATAAATTGGCATCAAAATCTTAAAAAATTTCGGGTAAACAATAATTTCTCAATACTACATATGGGAAAGTAAAAATTAGATCTTTTGCATTAACATTCACGAGCATTAAATAATTTAACAACATATTTTGCAGCATTTAAGAGCATTAAATAATTTAACAATATATTTTACAGCATTTAAGAGCATTAAATAATTTACCACTATATTTTACAATTGATATTTTTAATATCGGATTTTCTAACATTTGATTGGTTAAGCATATTTCTGCCACGTTTCGATTTTGTGTTTTTAAATATAAAATGAAATATCTTATATGCTCAACACATAACTTTTAGTTCAAAAATGAAAATCGATTTTGTAGTAAAACAGTAAGTTAGATAGTGATTTATTAATGAAATCTCGATAATGTTTTACATAATGATGTCGCTTGATAATGTTTTCTCGATAATGTTGCTTCGATAATGTTGTCGCTTGATAATGTTGTCTCGATAATGTTGTCGCTTAATAATGTTTTCGTTTGATAATTCTGTCTGGATAATGGTGTCGCTTAATGTTGTATAGAAGCATATTAAATGTAATGTTGTACATAAGCATAGTATATATGTAATATTGTATATAAGCATATTATATGTAATGTTGTATATCAGCATATGTATTATATTATAAACATTTTAAGCACAATTTTTAAGGAAATCACTATTTACTTTTCCGAAAGTATCCCTGATGCTGTGGAAAAATTCTCGAAAATTGTCCATAATAAATCCTAAACAGATGAAAAGGCAAATTCGTAATTGAGAGAAATTTTTATTCGCTCATTCATTTGGTGTTATGGAGCTTAATAACTTTTGAGGATTTTTCTTTTCTCGTTTTGATCAGAAAAATACAATAATAGCATTTGTTTGCATTCTTTCATATATTTTGTTTAAAAATTGATATATCCGTAATATGGTAGCATTATGTTTTACAGCATAAATGCCCATATATTTGAATATTAATTAGATGCAAACAAATATTAAAAAATATACCTTTTAAAATAAACTAATTAATGAAATATTCAATTAATTTATTACAATAAATAAGTGAAAAGTAAGCAAACATAACGTTTAAAAAATTAAAGAGAAAACATAAATGCTCACACAAATGAAAGTAAACTAAAAAAATGTAAAACATAAATTACATATAATTGAACAGACTATTTTTAAACCAAAATTTCCTAAGAGTAATCAAAAGACATAAAAAAACAAAAACACACACAAATTAAACAAAATATAAATGCATTTAGACAAAAATAATAAAATAAAATTAATTATAAAAAGGTTAAATTCAATTATAGGTAATTCAAACTAGTATGTAGGGGCGGTCCTGTAGTGTCCCAAACAAAGTGTGTACTGATACAAAAATACTGTTTATTTATTTTTCCTGATATGCCTATAATAAGCAAATTGCCCGTAGTCATACCAAAAAAAAGGAATAAGTTAAAAAGGATTCACTTTGTTTTAATTCAAATTAAATAACATCATTTTTGAACTTAGTAACTACTATTTTACTCCATTTTTTCTGCTTTTGCCTTTCTTTGTGCTATCCCTTTGTTCCGAAAACTATTGTCATTCTGTGATTTACTTTTTTAACATTTTCTCTGCCAGCAAGAATGATATATTCACTGCTAATTGTTCTTCATATTTTATGAATTAGAAAAACGAGTTTCTTCCGGAACAAAGAGCTGTGCGTGTTTTGTTAAAAACATAATGCATTCCTTAAAAGAATTAGCGGGTTAAAATAAAGTAACTTTGTACGAAACGCGTTTTAACATGTTTTTATCTAAGACTGGGGAATTTTGCAAAAACTAATTAGAATATGTTGAATAGTTAGCTTATTAGTTGCTTACATAATATTGTTACGAACGTGTAAAATATCCTTCCTCACTGGAGTCTCTTTTGATGACCAGACGGAGAAAACACCCGTACCCTCATTCTTTCCTATCACGTGAATCTAGAGTTTCCATGTGGTGTATATCAGAAGGGGTTGCCAGATTTGACGATTTAGCGACATTCTACGATATATGATAATTTTCTAGCAGTTTTCACAGATAATATATGAAAGGAGTCATCACTCCATCGGATAGCAGTTGACTTGATACGACCTGCATTGAACTGTAATATTTGTCAATGTTTTGAAAATAGTAACTGCTGCTTTGTGAAATGAGAAACGTCATTGTTTTGATAGTAGTATGAACTGTTTTGTGAAATAATTAGTGGAGCATTTAAGTGCTGCTTTACTGTTTATTGTTCCTGCTTACGCTGTGCTTGTATAAAAACGTGTTAGTTATCAAGAAATTTGGCATCATTCTTGCATCTTGAGCGTAAACCCATGATCTCAGAGGGTACGTCATAACAATATCGTCCAGTATTCATGATAATCACTATACTATATAATTGTATATTGCGTCTAAAATGTTTTGTCGTTCCAGACCTTGCAGAAATCACCCTCTCTGGTTAGCTAGAAAGCTAAATCTTTACACAATTAAAGTATCGATCACCGAACAGAATCTAGCGTCAGATTTTCGATCTATCCCCTGGTGGCAATTACGGTTTTTTATCATTCCAGGCCAACCATCCCTACAATGGCGGCTTAGATGGTTGAATCCTTTCAGACATATAGTGTCGAGCCAACGGTCGTACCTTGCTGAAAACACCGGTTCTCGTTCGATCACCGATGTCAAGCAGCATCGGGCGCGGTTAGTACTTGGGTGGGTGAATACCTGGGAACACCGCGTGCTGTTGGCACATTTCGGTCGCGGTAGCCCGGTGGTTTGCGAGCTGGATTTAACCGCTGCAACAACTGCCGCCGTGTTCATGCGGAGTACGATCACTTTAAACATGTGGGTCCGTAAGTCTTTCCGAGAGGTTGGTGGTAGGGGAAGGAGGGTACGGTCCCTGTGGATGCCTCCCCCACTGGGTTCTGGTCTGAATTGGGTGGCACTTCCCGGCCGTCCAAACAGTTACCTTACACCTTTCTGGTAGGTCAGACGGTCTGGGTCTCAGCAACAACAACACATATAGTGTCGACCACTAAGTAGAACCCAGCGAAACTACATTTGTTATACTCCTTCCAAAGTGAACCTCTCAGAACCCTTCCTAAGGCATACCACACATTGGGAATGCAGTAGCATTGTACGTCGTACTCTGCATCTCGTATGGTGCTTAAATATGCACTAGAAACCCTGAGAAAATAACTGAATACCCCCACCCCGAACACACTGGATACAAATAACCATGCATTTGCATTGAAACTTATGGATATGCGTTTTCAGTGTACGGACAGTAGGCAGCAATCATTATTGGAACCGAATCGGATTTTGCACGATGCAGTGTGCTTCCTCAATGTGCAGCCTGCCTAAGCTCCCCCAGAGACATGGAAGACTAACACTTGACCACGGAACTCGATTGAACCAAACATGGGCGATTTTCAATTGATCCGAAAAGGTTTAGCATCAATAGCATTTTGTAAAATTAAACTGCAGTACAGTTTAATGAGTTTAATCGAGTTTTTTCATTCTCATTTGTTTCGTTTACAGGCTTTCAAAGCACTACAAGTTACTCGCTAGCTGATTATAGTTGTCCAGCACTTTTCATATTCAACTCGATTTGATTTGGAAACTCCTACCATAGATTTTACCTCAAAATATCCAGTTATTTTACTAATTTGCTTTGCGATTTATAAATTAAATTTATACAATATATCTGACTAGATTTTTCGTTCAAGTTAATCTATAACTTGCTTGTCAATTTATAAACTTAAATACGTATATTTACATCTGTTCCATTCACTCCTCACAGATTTCTCTTACTTAATTTTACTATCTCTCTCAGATTTCTCTTACTTAATTTTACTATCTCTCTCAGATTTCTCTTACATAATTTTAATATAATACGCAACATGATTACTATTAACATGATATTATTTTATTAAGATAACCTCATATTTTTCTTATTTAAAAAAAAACACCTCATACAATTCACCTTTATAGAGCAACAAATCCACCATTCCCTAGAATTTTATTATCATAATAATACCTGACTGTTAATCTCAAGCAAAATAATACTGATTTTTAAAAATAAATATACATCTTAAGAGCATTCAGCAAGCATTTTTAAAAATATCAATATATGTTTTTAATCTTCTTCTGAAGTACTTAGTTTCTTCTAAATATTTTCTTCTTATAAACTATGCTTCATTAACCACAAGCACATAAAAAATATTTTTCTTTGCTAACACGATTTATGTAACGTATATTTCTTAGTTGAAGAGATTAACTTCCTTTTAAGAGAGCAATGGGATGTAAAATGTATTCTCAAAGCATAAAAAAGAAGGTTTAACTGTACGACCATTTTTTTTTACAGCTAATAGAGAATTTTTACAAAGTTATGACTCTTAATACCGTATCAGCTAATACTGAAGTGGATTATTAAATTATATATAAAGTAGGCGAAATATTTTAATCCGATTTTTCCATATAAATATATCTAGTATCTCTATTAAAAACAATAGCTGACGCCGTCGCTGTTTGACAAATTTCGCGTTCCTCGAGCCTGTCACGTATCGCAAATTCTATAGCATACACAAATATTAAATTTAGTACATTTTGTAGAGCAATATTAAGGGGAACACACTAATATAAAACCATTTTTAGATTTCAAATTTAGTTCAGAAAATATTTGTATGTGAAAGTCAAAGGAAGTGCATTTGAGCTATGAGTTCGCGTCATGTATGATTGTAGCAAATTTTGTTCTATGCTGCCACGCGAAGAAAATATAACAATTTTGAATAAATTTCTTAATTTATACTCAATTTTAAAAAAGTCTATCAAGTTCTAGATTCTTCGTTTAAAAATCCGTATACAAAATTTCGTAAAAATCCATTAATATTTGTGTCAGCTGTCGTATACACAAAAAATCGACCACAAACAGACGGACATCACTTTAAAAGTAGTTCAAACGTGTTCAGGTGGTCCGGAAACATATATTAGCATAATAATTTTGAAAGTAAAAGTTTTCGGGCTACTTTCTCTATAACATGTTTTAGTATGAGAGAGTGAAAATACTATAGCACATTTTATAATTTTACTAATGTGGAAAAGACGGTATATAAAGCAATATTCCATGCCTGCCCACTATAAGTTCCCTTATTTTCAACGTTTTCAAACATACTAAGCTAAAAATCAATTGATTTAATGGATTATTATCCAATATATTGATTTGACTCCTCTTCGTACTTCTCAAAACCGAAACTCGTCAATTGCAGCCTTTACGTTCTACATTAAAATTTACCGACAGACGCAATTTATATTTTAATTTCCAGAATCTCAGCATAATTGCACCAATTTATATATTGGACATATCTTCCACTAACACTAAATTTTTATACAATTTCCAACAGAACTCTATTTTGACTGCAAAAGTCCCCCCTTCAAACGAGCACATCCGTAGATATCCTCCGAACATTTCCAGCCTAATACTGGCTGGTAACACATCCATTATGCGCATGCGCGATTGAATCAGATATGTGTCCTCCCTTACGGAAATTAAAAAATTATGGATTCACTTATACCTCAGAAAATTATATTTGATAAATAGAGGGCTAGCGGATATTTTTTTTTTTTGAAACAGTGTGCAACATTTAAAGGAACTGCTGTTAAATTATAAATTTCGCATTACACAGACAGACACATATTCATCTTCCTGTATTGTGTAAGATATCTCAAGCCTATGCAGATTTTCAAATTTCTACTTTCAGTTATGACTGTGTAATTTATGTCTCACTTAAATGTTTATAAGGGGAAACAAAACTCAATTTATAAATTTTTTAAACAAAATTCCAAAATTTTAAATTTTTCTCATTATTAATAAGCTAAATACCACGTATGCGAAAAGTTTCTACCTTCAGCAGTTTGGGTTGTATAACAATCCCTTAGTTAGCCAGTCTGTCAGTCATTCTCACTCAGCTGCATGGATATGATCACATTGGATTTTCAGTTAAAAAATAATTTCCTCTTTCATTTGGGGACTTGCTGCTTTTGAATGTTATTAATCCACCCGAGAACTGAAAAAACTTAAATGTGCTGAGAAAGGTTTGTCCTCCAGTAAAACAAATTAAATCCGAGCTGACCCGATTAGGATGAAAATAAAGGAATATTAAAATGTACCTCAAAAGATAAAGACATGCAAAATTGCATCTTACTGTGATCAACGACACCACATTAGTTGGGGTTTCAAAGATTTGAATCACACTGATAGGAGAAAAAACACCAAATCAGGCTAGATAAAAGGTTGTAAAATAGAAGGTCAAAACTTATAAACAGAATATCTTAGAACTGCTACGTATTACTTAAATTCATAAAAATTTGAAGCTGGGAAACGTGAATAACTCCAAACTTAGAAATACTGTCATTTAAAATATTAGTGAGGATTATTTAACTCAAAACCTAAACGAAAAACAGTAGGTCGGATTTTGTGAAAAGTGGGTCTATTCACGAAATACTTACGGGCACACACGATAACATACACACACAGATTTACAGTTATATATACATACACACAGATTTACAGTTACACACACACACGCACGTACACACACACACACACACAGATTTACAGTTACACACACACACGCACACACACACACATACACACACTTACATACACACGCACACTTACATACACACACACACCCATACTCACAACACACACATATTTACATACACACTCAGAGAGAGGGAGAAATACATCACTTTAAAAACTTTCGATTTGAGTTAAGAGATGCTTGAAACGAGCTCTATCATCGAAAAATCAATTTCGAATTTTCGAAGACATCACAACACTATCCTTAGACATTGTATTATGCATGTAAGGAAAGTAAAAGTATACGGTAACCCTAATATTTCTGGAGTTATTTGCTTTATCCACGAGTTAATTTGGCACCCTGTGAAGTTATGCATATAAATATCGGTTTTATAGATTATTTAATTTACATCTCAATTCAAACGGAATAAACAAAGAATTAAAATATATTTTCACACCTGCTACATGGAGAATAACAGAGACCAGGGGTGATGACACAGTAAAGCTTGAAAAGAAATATTATAGTGAAAAATACATGAAACGGAAAACGTTTCAAGGTTGTTTATCATCAGATTACGTGTAGTATTACTGGAAACGTTCTGAGTAAATTTACAGCACTTATCCGCAGACCAATAAAATATCGGAGATAAGAAGTTACATTTGGAGAATCTGTAAGAATGCATCTGGTATTTCTCAGGTAAATATTTAATTTTGCTATTTTATTTTCTTACTTGTGTTTCTTTGCAAGATAGTAGCTGATAAAGGCTTGCCATTGTAGGTGTTTTGCAACAGTTTCTTTACACTGATTATGATGACATGTACTCAGTATGGAGAAGAGGGTGAATATATAATAAACATGAATAAAAACGAATTTAACAAAATAAAATTAAGATAATAATATTAATAAACTTATTATTTTATGAGTATTGTAACTATGCACTTTCTGCCGTCTCATTAGATGGGAATTTGGGTAAATCACTTTAAAACATTTATGTTCATTTAAGAAAACTGATATTATGTTCAGACATAAAAGGAGAGTTCAAGGGAAAAAACAACATAGTCTAAAATGTGAAAATGACATTATTTATTTATTTAATTAAACGAATAAAAACTACAATTGTGTTGAAAAGCACTAGAAGATGAATTAAAACCATCGAGATCTTTAGGAAAGCTGTTGTAAAGTACATCATCTTTATTAATGACACAGTATTATCCAATATGAGTTCTAATATACCTTTCATCAAATAACTCATAGACATAGTTCAGACCCGATGGACTTGAAATCCCATATCATTAAAGACAAGGATAAAATCAATTTTGTTATTGAACATAATACTGAAGAAAAAAAAATATAATATAATCGTTTTTGTTCTCTAAAATTTTACATAATGTTTAAAGAACAAACAGGGTACACAAAACACGTTTCCATAAAATGTAACGGATAATTATGTATTGCGGTAACTACCAGTTTTTTAATAATATAAAAACGTCAAAAATTTATTCTGAATGATTTTAATAATATTAATATACAGAGTGTTCCTAAACTGTTTTGACAAAATAAAAGGGGTGTTAGTATCCACAAAGACAAACATTATTTACTATGGAACCTAGTGTCGAATTCTATTCAGAGTGAGTGTCAGAAAAGCTTAAAGTTAAAGTTAAACTTTCAATAGTGAAAACAAGAAGAATTAACGTAATCATAAACTGCACAATCCCATTTATTTACACCAGAGAAAAACTCAAAATAGATGCTCAAAGTGACGGCCAAGGGTGCCACTGCACAATTCACACCGTACGACTGGCGCACCCTCTCGAAGACACATGGTCTCGTGTTTATCCTGTCCGCTGCAACAACGATTTTCGCAACGAGATTTTCTACGGAGTCCACGGGCGTCTGGTACACCAATGATTTTATATGCCCCCAGAAGAAGTCCAGTGGGTTGAGGTCCGGCGAGCGTAGTGGTCAAGCTACAGGTCCACTACGCCCAATCCATCGTCCGAGATATGTAGCATTCAAGAATTGTCGGATGACTTGAAGTGACGGTGATGTTCTGGAGATGTGATAATTCTACTACACGACAGCTATGCCGTCCGAAGTGGCGACTTGTGCTTGTTGGACGTGTTTCGATGTTACTCTTTTCTGACACTTAGAGTGAAATTCAACCCTAGGTTCCATAGTAAATATTGTTCGTCTTGATGGGTACTATCACCCCTCTTATTTTGTCAAAAGAGTTTAAGAATATACATGAGTATATACAGTATACATGATGAAAAGACCTCAATATAATGGAATTTATTCAAGTTTACATTTAACCAAGACATTAAAAGGAACAATAACAGTATCAAGATTTTAAAATCCTAAGTAAAATTTCAAAATCTTAACATGAAATCAAAATCGTTCCAAATCTCGAAACTGGGGAGCGCTGCTGCAAAGAAAACAATGCAAGGTAATAATTGGGAAATGATATATTTTACTTCAGCATGATTTATTTCATCTGCAAGTGCTCAATGTGAGCACCAACACATTCCAATACTGATTGCAGTCCCGGTATTACGGATGATAAGCGTAAAACAACATATCAAGGGGAATGGCTGCTACCTCCTGCCGTAAGGCCTCTTTCAGTGCTGGTAAGGACTGGGGATTTCCTCTATAGACCCTTGATTTTAGGTATCACCACAACCAGAAATCACAGGGTGTGAGATCTGGGGATCTCACAGGCCATTCACGTGTACTATGCCTGCGCGGTAGGCGATCGGCGGCAGCCAAACGTTGATCGTCGCAAGTACATCACTTGACCTTGTGTGGGGTGGTATTCAATGATGTTCTGGTCTAATCCGAAATTTGCGTTGCGTGAGCGATATGCATAAGTTACTGCCATGGCTTTATCTGCAGCAGCGTCCCCTAGTGTCGAGATTTTGAACTATTAATGTTTCATGCCATACAAAGCCCTCCACCACGATGAATATTAATCTGCAAACCGCATGTTTCTCCGACCCATAGATATTTTTATAGCGTTTCACTTTTGCTCCGAACTTTTGAGTCACCCTGTATATATATATATATATATATATATATATATATATATATATATATATATATATATATATATATATATATATGCATTTGGAGATGTGAATTGGAGGGAGAAGCAATGCAACATGCATTGGAGAAGTGCTACTGGAATTGCTGTCATACCGGGAGTATGCCACGGCCTAGCAGCATGCTGAAATCGGGGATTTAATTGGTCACAATCCCCCATTGGGGGAATACACATTTAAATAATATATATATATATACACACTCCTGGGAGCAGGTGCATTATCCATGAATGATATAAAATGATAATACCAATATCAAAAACACAAGACCTCACAATAAGAAAATTAAGACTCACACAGTATGATAGATAAATACTCCAATTAGACACTATATTAAACGGTTAAAAGACTAGTAATTTATAAACACATACTTTTCGGGCATTCAATACACTGAACGAGGTGTTTCCACTTAGTTTTAATTATATTATTGTTTTTTGAAATATTTGTATTTACTTTCATTTATGGTTATATTAAAAAAACTACTTGCTACTTTGCATAAAAATATTTAATAGCTTCCTTTTTTTATTGCTTCTGCAAAATAAATTCTGATATTATTATCCCTATGGATGAAGCTATGTTAGCTATGTTAGAATTTGATAGAGTTCGGCAGCTTTGCGCTAACATTTCGAATATTTATATGCTTATTATTTATTTAGTAGTATACTAAATTGTATAGGTATGAAACATCCATAGGTGTGAAATACTTCCCACGCCTTCGTTATCATTCGTTTAGCCTTCCCACGCCTTCGTTTAACCTTTCCGTAATACTTCTCCGATTATGAAAATTTAAATATTTTCTAAATTGGTAACGTTTTAAAAATACGTCACATAACCTGTTTCCAGTCTCATATCTTATTTCTGATTTAATACTAAATTATTTTGAACTCTTACACACATTACCATATCGGCTCGGTAGGCCCGGGTTCGATTCCAGCCACTGCCAAAACTGCCGCCGTGTTCATGCGGAGTACGATCACGTTAAACATGTGGGTCCGAAAGTCCTTCCGAGAGGTTGGTGGTAGGGGAAGGAGGGTACGGTCCCTGTGGATGCCTCCCCCACTGGGTTCCGGTCTGAATTGGGTGGCACTTCCCGACCGTCCAAACAGTTACCTTACACCTTTCTGGTAGGTCGGACGGTCTGGGTTTCAACAACAACAATCAACAACACATTACCATATCCGGCCGTCCAAATAGCTGCTCTTAGTCCTTTGGACGAGTCGGACGGTCTGGGTCTTCAACACATTACCATATCGCCGGCCGTCCAAATAGTTGGTCTTAGTCCTCTGGAAGAGTCGGACGGTCTGGGTCTTCAACACATTACCATATCCGGGGCGCGGTAGCCCATTGGTTAGCGCGCTGGAGTTGCACTCGGTAGGCCCGGGTTCGATTCCAGCCACTGCCAAAACTGCCGCCGTGTTCATGCGGAGTACGATCACGTTAAACATGTGGGTCTGAAAGTCCTTCCGAGAGGTTGGTGGTAGGGGAAGGAGGGTACGGTCCCTGTGGATGCCTCCCCCACTGGGTTCCGGTCTAAATTGGGTGGCTCTTCCCGACCGTCCAAACAGTTACCTTACACCTTTCTGGTAGGTCGGACGGTCTGTGTTTCAACAACACATTACCATATCGCCGGCCGTCCAAATAGTTGCTCTTAGTCCTCTGGAAGAGTCGGACGGTCTGGGTCTTCAACACATTACCATATCCGGGGCGCGGTAGCCCATTGGTTAGCGCGCTGGAGTTGCACTCGGTAGGCCCGGGTTCGATTCCAGCCACTGCCAAAACTGCCGCCGTGTTCATGCGGAGTACGATCACGTTAAACATGTGGGTCTGAAAGTCCTTCCGAGAGGTTGGTGGTAGGGGAAGGAGGGTACGGTCCTTGTGGATGCCTCCCCCACTGGGTTCCGGTCTAAATTGGGTGGCTCTTCCCGACCGTCCAAACAGTTACCTTACACCTTTCTGGTAGGTCGGACGGTCTGGGTTTCAACAACAACAACAACACATTACCATATCCACTGGGTTCCGGTTTAAATTGGATGGCACTTCCCGGCCGTCCAAAAGGTTACTTTACACCTTTCTGGTAGGTCGGACGGTCTGGATCTCAACAACAACACATTACCATATCACACAGCTTCCTCATTTTAGGAATTTTTTTACCGTTATTTATAAGAAATGGCTGCTTATGTATCTTTTGAAATAATTTTAATATGCTTTATGGTCACTTATTTGACAAATATATAAATCTTGTTTAAATACTTTTTTTGAATTGACTGTTATTTGTTTAGTCGTTCAACGACCTCGCTATTAATTTTTCTTTGGATTTAATAAATAAGTAAAATAAATGCTTCTTTTAAATTGTTCCATTTTTTCCATTGAACTGAGATTTTATTATTGTAAAGACTTTCTGTTTTGAATTTCGGCGCATATTCCTGCACTGTTACTCTTTATTTTGTAAAGACCTTGCTATTTTTAGCATTTAATATGTTTTTAAAATGTTTACTTGCAAATATTATTTTCAGACAAATTATTTAAAATATATGTTTTTTGATAAGTAAAAGAAACGGTTTGAAAATGTTTCGAAACAATGTTTCTAAAATATAAACTACATTTTAAAAATGTTTTACTCCATTCACTAACTATGATCCAATTAACATGTTTTTAGTTAAGCTATCAACGATTTGTGGTAGTAATGTAACACGCAAATATTAATTTATTAAGTAATTTTAGTTTTTATTTTCGTTACTGTTTTACTATTTTTTATTTTAAAAAATCGGGTGTGGCAGCACATGACTTTCCTTACATGATGACGGTAATTTACTTTTTTATATTGAAATAGTGATATACAAGATCCAAGGCTCAATGTTTTTAACATTGATTTGTACTTTAACATTTAGCGCATCTTTAGCGCATATAAAATTACTTCAAAATGCCAAATTAACATATATTTCCCGTAAATCTAACTTGACAATTAGTATTTGACAATTAGATATTTTACCAGCAGTCACTAAACAGTATAGTCCATATATTAAAATATTTTAATAATTTGTTTTTTAATTTTTCAATTTTGTTATTTTTGACGTTATTTTTGATAGTTTGTAGATATTTTGACAACATTTAAAAAAAATCGCCAAGTTGGCAATAAATCTCTAAATTAGTCCCAAAATATTGTATAGGAAAAGTGAAGTCCGAATATTGGGCGATACATACTATATTTTATGTAATGTTTTAAATATATTAATTTGAAAAACCTACACAAGCCTCGAAACTTGCTCATGCTAGTACATTAAAACTTGCATCCATCGTTTCTTAATGAAAATTTACGACTGAAATGAATATTCTTTCATCATTATTGAAAAAAACCAATTGTTTAATAATGTTTTTGTGAATTCATTCAGAGAAATTTCCGAACAATTGAGTTTTAAATCAATAGGATTCCAGTATTCACTAATTGTTAAAATCGTACTAAATAGTATTCGAAACGTTTCAATAGTTCGTGGAATATCGTGCCTACAGACTCACGGACACATACGTACACGCGCAATAACACACACACACACGAATCACTTCAAAATTGTTTGATCCTGAAATTGTGTTGCTTGAAATGTGCTCTTACGTCAAAAACTCAAATTCAAATTTTCGTTCCCATCACCATACCTATCCGTTATGCTATGTATGTTGGGAAAGTTGAAATGAAATATAAAATGCTTACCCACTAGATTAGTGCCACAAAAAAGTTAATAATAGTTCCAATGCTTTTTATAGAAAATATACGCATATTTTTTTTAATTTTAATCCCATCACTATTGTAACTTTAACATAAGGATTTATATATGATTATTAGATGACTAAATATATGACTAATAACTAAATGTATGACTATATAACTAAGTAAATACGATTGTAAAATTTGTACATTGCTAATACAGCACAGCTAATATCCATTGAATTGATAGATATCCATTGAATATACATTAGGTAAGAACGGAAATAATTATGTCAGTCTCAAAGTAATGGTTGTCAAAGAAATAAATGCAAAAGATATACGCACCAATTAGAACTTTTGTTCTTTGAAATATCATCTATACTTTAGAGTATATATATATATATATATATATATATATATATATATATATATATATGTATATATATATATATATATATATGTATATATATATATATATATATATATGTATATATATATATATATATATATATATATATATATATATATATATATATATATATATATATATATATATATATATATATATATATATATATATATATATATATATATATATATATATATATAAAACATTTTCGATGGTTGGAAGACAAATGTATGTGAACACAAATTAATAAATCGTTAACGTTGTGGAAACTATTAATTAAGAAATGTAAAAAAATATATATATTTCAAAATAATGCATGAGTTATTTTATTTCTAACTTGTGTCAAACTTTGGGGAAAAATTCTCGATATAAATGCAAATTAATTTAAGTACATTTTTACCATTTGTTTTTTAACATTTGACTGCAACCTTTAGGAGCAATTAATTTGCGCTCAAAAGAAAATTGGGCATATTTCACAATTGTTAGCTGTTTCCTAAACTGCTTACCGCCCGCAGCAAATACCGTTCTATAACAAACATGAAATAAAACTTTTTTTTAATGAGGAATAATGCAACATTTCCTAACTAATATGTTAATGTTAAAGAGAAAAATGTTTTTCGACCGACCGTAAATACATGGATTATCGATTCTAAGGCCTTTGGATGTAGTTCGTTATACGACTAACTATTTAAATGGTAAGCAATAGATGCCCCGTATATGTGTCCAAACTCATTTTTCCATTCCCAAGCCAAGTAAAATTGATTTCACTTGACAAAAATATTCTTTAATCGAAAAATAAACCATCAACAAACCATTGAATAAAAATGTGATTTTATCAATTTAGATGGAGTAGCAAATTTATAATTGAAATGGAAAACTTTGCAAATGGAATCCACTGTCTAAATTAAAACTGCATTTGAATACAATTTTTAAGCTTGTTTATTACTACTATAATTCAACTCATCTGATGAATACATACCTGAAGTTCATGCAACGTGTATATAATATGTATCATGCAGTTATCCAATGAGTATAAACCATTGGAGTTGTTTTAACAAAATGAATTAATAGTTTGTATTAAATACACAGAATGTATCATACTCAGATCAGAACGTGTCATATCCAGAATGTAACATACTCAGCATGTCATCATCCAAGTTCGAATTTGAGTGGTATAGAGGCTCTTTGGCCAAGAAGTAAATCACAAAGCCTATTTGTTAGGTGAAGTTATTTTTGTCAATTTATCGTGTTTAAGGATTAATACTCTGTTTATATCCATATCATGTTTTTTAATGTATGTAGTATTAGTTATATCATATTGTATATTCCTTCTTAATACATTAACTAGCATGATGAATATTTCAATAATGGGTTTAATTCAAATCCCTGATTCTATTTAAATTTGAATTAATTGATGATTAGACATTTTATTTTGAAATTCGTCCACATAGTAAGTGGATTTTTTTCTTCAAAATTATGTTTCTAATAATATCCATAGTAACTGTTTTCTTTTTAAATAAGTTTGTAACCTGTCATATCATAGAATTAATTTCTTTAAGGAGAGAGTATACATTTAGCGTTCTAGAAACAATTCAAATGTGACCACATTTTGGATGTTTATTTTATAATTCAGCTGCTTTAGAAAAACGCATAACATTTTCATACCGAATAAAACCTATATATTTGATTGTAAAAATATTCAAATAGTGCAATAGTTATATGCGTATGTATATGGTAAATAATTTTGCCATCTAGACAAAAAATTTTGATTATTTATATATGAATAATTTTTTTTATTTTAATTTTTAATATTTTAATTAGGTAATTGAGAAAAATAGCAGTTTTAAAATATATTTCTCTATCAATATAAGCAATAAATTCCATTTAACTAAAGCCAAGTTGATACATCAATTAAAGCAATATAACATTATTATGCTCAGAAAGTTTCAGGACAGTTTATAAATTTTTTTCAAGTGATATCATGTGCGGAAGGATATAACACTGTGTTTTAAGATACGTAGTTAAAGCTTCAAGTTAAGAATAATAACAAATTAGTGTTTCAGTAGTGTTTTATTGTTTAATTAGATTAATGTTTCAGAATAGACGGCGGTTACAATCTTTTCAGAATATATTAGATGGTTTCGGTCTAAAATGAATGGTATTAGGAAATGTCAGAATTTTATCATGGTGTGCTTAGGTTCTTTAGACCAATGGAAGATATATTATTTCCCTCTTCGCCATGAGCTTCTACTTATCGGCTTGCAACAAATAGACTATGGTAACAATCTTTTAAAATGTATTATTAGGTTCCGGTCTAAAATGGTGTTAGGAAAAATCAGACTTCTACCATGGTGTGCTTAGAATCTTTAGTCCAATATAAGCTGCATTATTTCTCTGTTTGCCATGGATTTCTACTTTTCGGCTTGTAACAAATGGACTATGGTAACAATATTTTGGAATGTATTATTAGGTTCCGGTCTAAAATGGATGGTGTTAGGAAAAGTCAGACTTCTACCATGTATGCTTAGGATCTTTAGACCAATATAAGCTGGATTCTTTCTCTCTTCTCCATGGGCCTTATGGGCTTGTTCTGGCCTTGTTCTAGACCAGTGGGAAAAATCACAACACAACACAACAAGAATGTATGAGGATATAAAATTATATTAAAATTAGAACATGCACTGTTTTAAAGTTTTAAAAGTATACGGACTTAACTGCATATAAATAGTAGTTGGAAATAAATGTCCAAATTATATAACTCACCTTCCACATTCGAAGTTTAGCGGAACAGAGTTGACCAAACAGAGAGGTTCTTTGAGCACAGAAGTAAGGGAAAATCCCCCTACATGGTGAGTGGACTTTTTTTTCCTCTTTTTAGTATGGGAGGTGAGCACCCTGCGAAGTTTGCTGATCTCCGCAGCTGGACTAGCTTCAGCATTGGCTTCTTTCTGCAACTCAATTAAGTCCTGAGCTGATCCACTAGGTCCTCTGTACCAGGACATTGTGAAAAATTTCTGAGCAATTGTACTTATTTAACAGGAAACGTGTATTAGAAACAACGGTTAATAT
The DNA here is from genome assembly GCA_951213105.1 of Amaurobius ferox. Classification (NCBI taxonomy): domain Eukaryota; kingdom Metazoa; phylum Arthropoda; class Arachnida; order Araneae; family Amaurobiidae; genus Amaurobius; species Amaurobius ferox. Next base: position 54,186,096 of record OX578135.1, read on the forward strand.
TCACTAACTGGGTATGTAATGTGATGATAAAACACTTTTATAACAGCAGAGATAACCATCATGTTTGACAGCGCCAGTCTATCAATATGCAACAATTTCTGTTTCAAAATAGTTACTATGCATTTATATATGCTAAACGAATAAATCGATGTTTCAAACGGCGCTAATGCTGGCGACGTTTTATGATGAATAAATCTATATGTTGAAAATTCTACAATTACAGACGATATTTAATAGATATCTAATACTAATAGTTCTTATACTTTGACTTAACTCAAACTTTCTGCTTTACATAGTCATGTTACTGATTTACTGTGATAATAGCTCTGTTATTTTGACTTATTCAAACTTTCTTATTGTCATGGTCATTTTTCTAATATATTGTGCTAATAGTTCTGATACTTTGACTTACTCAACTCTTTTGCTTTGCATATTCATTTTACTGATATATTGTGCAAATAGCTTTGATACTTTGACTTACTCAGATTTCTACTTTCCATGGACATTTTACTTATATCTTGTGCTAATAGTTCTGATACTTTGACTTACTCAAATATTCCACTTTCATAGTCATTTTACTTTGAGATAAAAGCTCAGGAATTTTAAAGTTTAGAAGATCTGACTTTTTATAATAATTAATAAATAACAATTAAATATCTGTATTTGTTAATCACTTGTACATACATGTTTCTAATGAAATATATTGTAAGAAATATGCCTTCAAGTATTTTCATTTAAATAGCGTGAAATTATCCTCATACAAGTCCGACAACTTTATCCTATAAATGACTCTTGATATACAATAAATACTGAAATTAGTATACAGGTGATAAATCTTCAATACACTAACAATATCTGAAATTGAAGATTATGTTAGGTAATAACATTTCGTTGCCTGAAATGAATTCTGATAAATATTTCAGATTAATGCTTTATGGCGATAAAGTTGATAAGTCAGAGATTAATAACAGTGTAAATAGTTCAAAGTTTGTATATAAATTCTTAAATTCTGATTCGTAAATATTACAAATTATTTTTGAAAAATATTACTGCACCTACTTCGATGTGTAGAATTCATGAACACTTTGTACGTATATATCATGATAAAAATTTCCTGAATTTTCTGTAACTCTTTAAATATTTACTGATATTAATATTCAACACTGATAGCTGCACTGTATGTTTAGATATGGCATAAGTGCATTTAACTATGCCTATAATCTATGATAAATAGCTCATATTGATATGCTTACTTATAGTGGCTATATTCATATGCATTTTGTACTTTCGTATATAAAGATTTTAAAATGGAAATAAAATTATTACATATGAAATTGAACAAGCATTTGAGAAGAATAGAAAAAGTTCTAAGCTAAATATGCTCTTCGTATTATATATTTTTCTACTTCGATATAAATCTTTCCATATGAATTCGTAAGAAGAAAAGTTTTGTATTATAAAGAAATCTAAGGGTATTTCATGCCATGAAAAATTTAAAGTACAAACCGTAAACTCGTGTAGCGGCGAGACCGTAAATGACAAATTTCCACGCAAACTTCCACAAATGTCTTAATAAGACTTTGCAGAATCATTGCACGCCGATTCAACCAATTTATGCATGTTTAAGACCACACGCCTGACGTCTCTGAACCAAAAAATAAGTTTCGTTACCGATAACACACTTTGTGCATCCATGCATTGCCATTTCCTAATATATTTTGCACGGTGAAACAACTTCTACTTCTCCCATAGGCGCTACATTGTATTAGCAAGAGGAGACGAACACCAGTGCGTGTGGAGCGCATGAGTGTAGAATCTCGTCTGCTTGGGGCTCTCTCGGTAGGTGGAGGGAGCGATTTCGATGGTGAGTGGGGGTGGTGCGGCAGCCTCGATCCCGGCAGTGCAGGTAGAATCGTCTGCCAAAAAGAGAGGAAGCTCTTGCGGACCGTTCTCTAGTGTTATCTCATAGTTTAATGTTCCGCATCTGAAGGTTCTAAACTTTTTCTTCTTCATTTTTCCTCCTTTGGTACTAAACGGCCGTTTAGCTTTGTCTGAGAAGGTACAATTATTTTTAAAGTGATGATAATTCAAATTAAACGGTTATTGGACAAAACAATATGCCATATAATATGTAAAAATAATCTTTATTGAATATATTTAAGTGACTAGCGTATTGAATGAAACATTTACAATCTCATATTTTTTTTTAAATTCCAAATTGTACGCATGAAACGCATTTATATATATTGTAATTAATAAAATGTTCTAATTAAATGGAGTTCTAATTAAAACTTATATAGCGTAGACATTCTAAACTAAAACTTGAATTTATATGGAGGTTTCACAACTTATAAATATTTGTTAATACCTAGAAAACAAGATTTTTGCATTTATATTCATAACATCTTAAAATCAAGCATAACATAACCTGACATTCAAAATTAGATATTCATCATTAAAATTATTCCTTAGAAAGATTCTCTAAAGATATTTAGTTCTAATCAAAATTTGAACTAAAGATATTCATTGGTCAAACGGATATCTATATATTAAGCTACTGGGGTGATATCACTAATTTTGAAGGGGGACTAGGAGAAAAAATCGTTAAAAAACATACTTTTATCTTAAAAGTTACCATAGATACTTTAGAATTAAATAACACCAGCCGCCTGTTTTTAAGAAAATTACATAATCTGGTATAAATACCAGTTTTCATGCTGTACTATATATGTTGTTGAAAGGTGTGTAGAAAGATTTATGTCATTATATCTCGGAATGGACTTTTACGTGATTTGTCAAATTTAGAAAGATATATCTCAAATTCCTTAACGGATACATATAGGGAATTACATACAGGGTTCATCTGTCCTATTTTCAATAAATTGTCTTCATTTTTAATTTTGAGTAAAATTTTTGATAAAATTTTTGCTTTGATGCAAACATAAATAAAAAAAAATGATTGGTATATTTTTAATTTTACAATTATTAAAAATTTTGCGAATAATATTTTTTTTTAATTCTGAAGAGACATGAAAAGTTTTTCGTGCATAAAAGTGAAAAAAATATGTAATTTGAGCAATTTGTGCAACAGTTAAATCGAAAATTAAAGATGCTAAAAATTGAAGATTTAAAAATCGTTCTCAAATAAAATTTCACATTTTTTTAAGAATTGTTCATATTAATAGTATACGCACATTTCAGGAAGCTGTTTCGATATATAGTTTTCTATATTGACACACATTTCGGGAAAATATTTATTAAAAAGGTCATTTAAATAAAAAATATAACATTTTTTGTCCCAGAATCCCTTAACTCATCTGCATGGAACTAGTCCTCCTTAAGATTTCAGACTGAAGTGAAACTCGATCTGAGCGACCGCCTCAGTTTCTTCTTTTAGTTAGCGCCTTATGTGACATAATACATGTGAATTGAAAATCGCTTTCATATACTCAGGGTGATTAATGTGTTGTATTAAATTTTTAAATCGTATAACCGAGACATTGAAACAGTAGAATTTTTTTTCCAGTTAGGAGGCACTAGTATACCCCAATATAGTTAGCTATTTTTAATACGTTAATTGCAAACTTAATTTCAATTAATCTCAAAACACAGCTTTTTCCCTGGTAAAATAATTTTAATTTCAAAATTTCAGAGCAACATTTCTGTAGCGATTATTATGAGAGCGTTCTTGAAAAGTTCCAGAAGAAATCACCCTTGTTTTAGAACCTCTAACAATTCAACAATAATGAGGTTGCTAAATCGATTTCAAGAAACCTGATTTGTTCCAGACAAAGAGTAAACAGGCAAGCATTCTATTCCAACTCAGGATAAACTGTAATTCATAAACACCCCACTCGTCTATAAAGGGCGTTACCAAATTTCGGAAGACACGCCCACTGCAGATACGAGTATTCATGAACCGATATCGAGCTTATCATGCACTCGTCAGCTTGTAATAACCGATATCTTCGATGTCAGCAAGAAACTCGCCATAAGCTACATATTTTCCCCCATAGTTAAACCCCAACCGGAATTCGGGTCACATATCTTTGTTGTCCAAACAAGGCTGGGCTGGAATACTTCCATTTACGTAAAACTTGAGCAATGTATTTAAGCATAAACAAAATAATAAATACGTTGTTCGAGTTTTCCTTATCCTTAGAACAAAGTGATTTTTACTTATCAATTCCATTTAGCTACTGAGATTACTAATTCCAAAATGCATATTTCAAATGCATTTTCATTCCAAAATGCATATTTCAAATTCATTTCCATTTCTCAATGCATTTCCTATATTAGAAGTTTTTATTTTTTATTTGAATTATAACAATCGCCTATAGCTGCTAAAGCGCAAGCCTCTCTCTATCATATAACGTTGCCCCGGCGCGTTACAGAGAGCGGAACATACTGCGGACTTTAGCTATACTATTTAGGCCAGACCCAATGGGGACGAGATCCACAGAGACTGTACACTCCTTCCCCTTTGACCAACCATTTGGATGGTCTTTCCAACCCACATATTTAACGTGATCATAGTATAGTCCAGGTAAACACGAGGATTATCTGGACAGCTCCGGGAATCGTTCAATGATCCTCCAAGTGCCTTAAACACTGGGTATTGGAAAAGGAACCTGCAGATCTTACGATAACCTCAAAATAATGAGTTTCAAAGCAAAAAATAAATAAAATAAGATGAAAGAAAAAAACTTTTTTACTTTAATGCTTTTAATTCGTTAGTTATCATTAATTTTATCATCATTTTCCATCAGTGAATTTTTTTTTTCTATGGCAGCTATAGTAGACCTTATATGCACAAAATATATTGTTAAAAATTGTTAGATTAGCAAAATGTATACTATATTATGCCTTTGGATAAAAAATTAATTACGTTAAACGGTTGAATATGGAAATGTTTCACGTAAAAACATGCATATAAGAATATTTTAGCATTTTGACGAAGAAATAAACGGAATATTTTAAGTCATACTGTTAAATCTGTAAAAACGTTATATTCCTAAATGGTTAAATTGATATTTCTCAGGATGTACATAACACATATATAATATATTTTTACTCGCAATTGGGTAAAAACATTGAAAAATATTTTCTTTTTATTCCTACCTTACCTACAATAGTACATTGTATAAGTCCAGAAATAATACTGTTTTAGGTAATATTCATATTTTATTTTTCGATATACATGTATTCAATGTATATATGTATTCGATCGATCTTATCGATATATATATATTCGATATATATATATAAGCGGGTATCGAAACAAGAATCGATTTCGGTACTCGTTTTGGACGTACTTTAACATGAATAAGTTATTTTAAGCACGGCCGCTATGTGTGTCGTTTGTTCTATCTAGAATGGAAGTTCAAAGAAGCGTGAACAGCAACGATTTTTTTTTTAACTTTGGGTGTAGGTACATAGTTCCAATTGCATAAATGCTTATAGGAAATTATGCAATAATAAATAAAATAATGTGAAGTATTTTTGTAAAAATTTTATAAATTTTGATAGAGCTCCTCTAACACAAGACAGTTAAATTACAAATTGCTTGCCCATACTTCCTTTACAATACTGATTTAAGACGAAATAAATCGTTAAACTTCCTGACTTATATCACTTTATTATGTCTTTTCGATACGCTGGTAATCACCACTATTAATGAATCTAGCTCCTAGATTTACAAATTGAATTGATTCACAGAAATCATTCAATACAGTTAAACGACTTTCTTTTCATCAGTTTTCCTCTGAAACTATTGCGGACATATACAGATGGTTATGGTAAAAAGTTATTTTAAACTTCAATAGTAAAAACACGGATTAGTGGGATTTTATTGGTCTGTCATATGTATTAAAACTCTATGGAAAAATAAGCATGTCCTTTAATTATTGAAATCGGTTGGATATGGGTTACATCGTGTCTAGGAAATTGGTCGCATTCACCGTAAATTTAAATTATCTCACAGAGTTCGGCATTACTAAGCAAAGATATAATTTAAAGTCCAATTATGTAGAACTTGAATGTTTAAATACAACCTGTGATTCCAAGAAATGGTGGCGTAATCAATAGCTTTCCTGAAATATTTGAATAAAATAAATTTGATAAAGTAGTAAAAGTTTTAAGTAACTAATATTTGCAAACAGCATTGATTTGTGGAAGAGCCCTTATTTCCGAGTTAAATTTTCAATCAACGATAACTATGTCAAAATTGATTGAATTACGGCCAAATATGACTATCAATTATCTATTTTATCTATTATATATATTTATTTATTTTATCTGTTTTATCTAAACTATCTATTTTATCTATTTTACCTATATTTCCTATTTTATCTTATCTATTTTAATAAAAATTATTCTTGTAATTTGACATTTTTCGCAAGATGTGCTGTATAAAAAGATATATTTTTCAAATTTCTGCAAAAATATGACACACCATTTAAATTACTATTTCATAAATCCAACTCTAATTAAAAAATTTTTGCAAGTGGGATTATATATCTTCAAATCATGGTTCAAAGAACTTATGATCTTATCATTTTTATAAGCGCCCTGTATATACTCTGTAACTCGGAAAATATACTCCAGATTTTAATGAAAGATGTTAATCAATATGTTGTCTGGTGCCGATTTGATTTTGATACAAATCGGATATTGAAACTGGCTCTTTATTTTAATGATCCACTAAAACTTTAAAAACCTGAAATAAAAAGTGACACTATATTATTTTATATCGTACATTAAAAAATCGATACAACTCAAAATATAATTATTTTGAGAAAATGATACCATAAGATGCGTACACTTTGGTTATTACGTGAAAAATCACACACATTTGTATTTCAAACTATCGTCCAATAAGATTAAATACAAAATCATTATTAGATCAAGCATTAGTTACTTCTGGTTAAGGTTTTCCTTTCTCCCGCAAAATTACATGTTTTAGTTATTGGGATGCACAAAAACAAAGAAATATAAAAGTTGGGTTTTTAAATTTATTAATTTAGCAAGATTATCGATATAGCCGTAAATTGATCGTATTCGTGAAACTCATTATTAAATTATACATTGCATAGTTTGCCGCTATTAAAACCCTCCAATTACGTATCTTTAGCGCGAGTTCTGTAGAGGAATATTAATTAATATAATACTAAATTGATTGACCATTTTAATTTTAACAATAAATCATTTATTAACAACATAAAATACTTATTGAATTCATTACACAATTATTCATATTATTTCGGCGGAGAGAGATAATGTGAGACCATTATTAAAAATATCTAAAATGTATTTAAGATCTGGTGTATTATTTGAGGAACACAATCCTTCAAGGCTGTCTTGGCTTGGTCACGAGTACGTACTTCGCCGATCATATTACTGAAATTAACTCGAAGTGTAATTCGTCGACACGTAATTCCCTGATCATATTGTACTGCTGGCTGGAACGCATTTACCTATGCCATTCTTTTAGTCTGTTCTCTGTAAGTATCCCCGTTCTGTATCTCCGTTCTTATGTCATTCTAGAAGTCGGTTCTTTCTCATCGTTCTTATGTCATTCTATATCTAAATCTTTCAAGTGTCGTGCTTAAGTCTTTTTCTCTGCTATGTCTGTTTTTATCGTCGTTCTTACGTCGTAGGTTGTGGCTCTTTTTGTCCCAGGACTGACACTCCTCCTTTGCTCTCATTGGCAGCCTTAAGGGTGACGCCACAAGATTTTTCTCAATTGGTCAGCCTTTTTAACCAATGTCGTCTTTACATTTTCTTAACAGTCCTTCGATACCTTCTTGTCTTGACACCCTTAAATTTATGATTTTAGTTGACCTTTGGGTCAGCGTGTCGTAAACACTGGCGTCATTCAGACTGGAGGTATTGTCTGATGTTTCAGACACAATTAATAAATAATGTACATAAAACTGTCTCACAATAACTGGTTGTAGCGTCACCCTGAAGGCTGTCAATGAGAGCAAAATAGGAGTGTCAGTCCTGAGGCAAAAAGAGCCACAACCTATGACATAAGAACGACGATAAAAACAGACATAGCAGAGAAAAAGACTTACAGCACGACACTTAGAAAAATATAGAGATAGAATGACCTAAGAACGATGAGAAAAAACCGATTACAAGAATGATATAAGAAAGGAAAATTACTTAATCGTCGAATTACTTGTCGGCGAATTACACTTCGAGTTAATTTCAGTAATATGATCGGCGAAGTACGTGCTCGTGACCAAGACAAGACAGCCTTGAATGTATGTGTTCCTCAAATAATACACCAGGTCTTAACTGCATTTTAGATATTTTGAGACCAGAAATAGATCTCACAGTTATGATGTTTTTCATTGTGACATACGATATGTAATGTTTGACCAAAAATAAATAAACTCACTCCCATTACGTGATATGGCACTAAAAACCAGTTTACATCAAAAAATGTTTGATTAAAAATGAATAAAATCACTCCACCATGCAAAGCTTGACTAAAAATTAATAAATGCATTCGTATGAAATCATGTTATAAGCAAAAAATAATAAAATTACCCCCATTATAAGATTTGACTGAAAATAAGTAAATATCGTTCCCAGTATATAAATAATTTTCATTGTGCCATGATAAGCAGTTTCAAGATATTTTCTTTTGGGAGTGGGGGGTTGATGAGATGGTTTCATGTAAATACAATCTTTGACTAATGAAAGAGGTGGATAATAGCAAAATAATTGAAATATCAACTTTGAAGTGATTTTAAATAAGAGTTCAATTTATATAATTTTTTAGGCGGTGAAATACAAATTTCGTAACGTAAGAGAAAAAAATCTATTGTGACTTAGTAGAGAAAGACTTGCGTTACCTGTATACTAATTTTAAACTTTTGTCAATTTCAGAGAAGTGTTAAATTATCTTCCATTGTTCTTTTAATCTACGGGTATCACCCGCGTTAATTTATTATTGTTCGCGTTAATTTATTATAAATGTTCAGAAGTTTCTCTCGATACACGGGAGCAATATCTTGTGTAAAAAGTTTTTTTTTCGCAGATGCGGGCTAATTAATTACTTTCGAAACATATTTTTTCTATCCGTAAGCTAATTTGTCTCTCGAATGACGGAAATGGATAGCTTTTATCTTAAAACTTACTCTTTGTTTTATCGATTGAATGGCTAAAGGTATTTAAATATGACTTAAAACCTAAAGTATTTCATTCCCCGCTTTCTCCTCACATCACTATATAAAATTGTCTAACTTGTTTTGGCCTTTATAGACCCTCTAGAAAGAATCAGGTGAACAAGAAAGCTGAATTTTTGCACATTTATGGAATCGAATACGGTACAGAATTCATATTTTCGATTAATCACTCTCTCCCCTGGGAGAAGAAGAAATTAGAAGCATTGAAAAGTCCTTTCAGACTCTTTAGAAGCTCCTTTGGTGACCTAAAACGTTAAATCTCTGCCCATTTATGGTATCGAAAATCGGACAATCTAAAATATTTATTTATTCTCTTTCTCTTCACATCACTATATATAATTTCTAACGTAGTTTTGCCTTTCCATTCCCTTCAGGAGCCTCCAGGTGAACAAGAAGGCTGAATTTTTGCACACTTATAGTATAGAATTCTTTACAGAAATGAACAGAGTCGTATTTTGATTAACTCCGCCTTCAAGGGAGAAGGAGAAGATGGGGATCTTGTAAAGCCCTTTCAGACTCTAAAGAAGCTCCTCTGGTGACCTAAGATATTCAATATCTGCCCATTTACAATATAAACCATTGGACAAAGAAATGTAATTTCTTTCTCTTTACATCACTATATATAATTGTCTAACGTGTTTTTGTCTTTTCGGACCCTTCAAAAGCCCCAGGTGAACAAGAAAGCTGAATTTTTGCACAATTATAGTATCGAATATGGTACAGAAACAAACGGAGTCGTATTTTCGTTTATCTCCTCCTTCAAGACGGAAGGAGAGAATGACGGTCTTGAAAAGCCCTTTCTGTTTCCATTCCCTCCTTTTGTGACCTAGGATATTCCGTATCTGCCGATTTATAATATCGACTATCGGACAAAACTTAACGTATCCGAATTTTAAATTTGGCCTTCTGGGAATATAGAAAATAGTTTTCCAAGAACTTTCAGATTCTCCAGATTTCCACTGGTAAGCTAGAAGGCTGAAAAACATATATAGTTATGAGATCGAACACGGGACATAACCTAAAGGGGTCATTTTTTGATTAAAAGGAATATTTTCTATGCTAAGCGCCATATATTATTATTCAAAATTAAACTAATTAATAAAAGTCTTTTAATTTCAAAATAATTTAATATAAGAATGTTAGTTTTTTTGTCGTTGACAGGGTTAAATATTAGATATATGGTATATACCAATGTAAGAGTATTGTACTTCAGTACACTGGGTTTTTACGTAATTGTGTATTATTGTTAAATACAGGGTGATTATAATTAAAGTTCCTGTTTGAAAATGGTCTCAAATAAAAAGCACTGGTCAGAATGATTTGAAATTTTGCAAGAACATTCGTGGAGCAATGGAATTTTGTTTGGTGAAGAAAAAACAATAGTTCAAAAAGTCGCCGCTAGGAGAATAATTGGCGCTTTACTAGACTAGAATGCAATACAAAAGTAATAAACGTTGACTTACTCATTGGCTAATGACGTAATAAATGTTCAATATGCTGTCCTTCGCATTTTGAAACAAGCTGAAAGCGCAAAGTAGCGTGTTCAACAACATATTTGAGTGTTTCTGTAGAGATGTTGTGGATGTGACGCGTGATGCTAGCTTTAAGTTCCGCTAAATTGATAATGTGTCCAAAAAACACCCCATTCTTCAGATGCCCCCAAAGCCAAAAATCACATGGATTGAGGTCAGGGGAACGTGCTGGCCATCTTACAGGAAAAAGGCGGCTGATGATTCTGTCATCTCCAAACTGACTGCGAAGTAGCTGCTTCACTGATTTTACGATATGTGGTGGAGCCCCATCCTGCATGAAAGTAGTGTTATCGATACACTGAGGCTCTTGCAGTGTGGGTATAACGTGACTTTTCAAAAGACGTTCTTATCGATGGCCATTGACAGAACAGGTGACGGGGCCATGAGGATCAATTTCCTCAAAAATGAAAGAACCGATTAGACCCGCACTGCTGTAAATCCGCACGACACACTGACTTTGGGGGAATGAAGAGGCACCGGGCTTAGTTCCTGTGGAATTTCGGTTGCCCAGATTCTGCAATTATGCGTATTAACAGTTCCGTGGAGAGGGAAGTGTGCTTCGTCATACCACAAAACGTTCCAGGGCCATTCATCGTCCAATTGTATTCGAGCCAGAAATTGAAGTGTGAACATTTCACGTGCAACATTGTCCGCAGGTAGCAACTGTTGAACATGGGTCTGTTTGTAAGGATAACATTCCAAAATGTGTTTCAAAATTTTTTGCACCGTACTGGAAGGTACCTCTAATGATCGGGCAAGTCCACGTGCACTCGTAGATGCATTAGCTTTACGCTCTTCTTCTAACGCGGCAACTACGTCTTCCGCTATCTCTCCATCGACTTTCCGTCCTTTGCCAGGTTGGATGTCCAAAGAGCCAGTCTCCTCAAATTTTAAAATCATTTTGCGCAAGCTTTTACCACACAGAGGACTAGATGTTAACTTTTTCAACGTTCTGAACTTTCTAAGAGCTACTAAACAAGAGCTGTTATTCTCATAAAACAATTTGACAAGAAGAGCATGATCTTTTAATGATAGAGTCATTCCGACAGAACAATAGAGATTTTTCATTAATTTATGAGAAACAAGTTCCTTTCTTCCTTTTCTATAGCAAACGTTTATTGCAACGTCACTGTCTTATGCAAATTTGCAGCTGCATTTAAAGAGCAATTATGCAAAACAAGTTAAAGCCACTTTTTGTGAAAAAATATACGGTTTACGTTTGTTTAGAATTTAACAATGTTTTAATGGGTGAATTTTTTTTTCATTACTTGCATGCATATGATGATGAAAGATCGACTTTTAATTCAGTATTCGAAGGACAGCATATTAAACATTTAATAAGTCATTAGCCAATAAGTAAGTCAACGTTTATTATTTTTGTATTGCATTCTAGTGGAGTAAAGCGCCAATTATTCTCCTAGCGGCGACTTTTTGAACTACTGTTTTTCTCTTCACCAAACAAAATTCCATTGCTCCATGAGTGTTCACTCAAAATTTCAAATAATTCTGAGCAGTGCTTTTTATTTGAGACCATTTTCAAACCGGAAACTTTAATAATAATCACCTGTATATTCATTTTATACATTATTTTAATTCTCCACATTTTTAATTTAAAAAGCTACATCCTTAAATACAACTCGTTCACAGATTATTATGCATCATTGAAATAATGGTTGATTCATATTCAGAGATGCTGCAAACTAGTAAATCTGTCAGAACCAAAATTTTGGCAGCATTAAAGTACTTTATTTTTACAATATCTATGAAGAGGATATAATTTATTTGTTATCTTACCTGAGCCACAAATAAATTTGATGTATGAGTCACAGATACGTTTTATGCATGAACCACAAATAAATTAATTCAGGCACTGTGTAACGTTTAAAAAAATTTCAATTATGATTCTAAAAGATGATCACAATACCATACTTAAAATATTCAATATTCTGCTATTAAAGAAAATACTAAAAATCGAAAAATGCAAGAAAGGTATAAAAAAAGATAAAGTGAAAAAGTTGATTTAATTTTCTTTGGTGTTTTTTTGCTGTAATCATCTGACTTAATTACTTTATAATTATGTTTCTAAGGCAAATATTGTGTAGCTCTGTAATGAAAAACTCAAGTCAGAAATAAACACATATTTTCAGTCGCAACACATTACTTTATTACATACATTTTTTATTTTGTCAGTTGAAATATCCAAATAGAAGTTAATTCGTTTCAATGCTGACATGCATTTTTACATATTGGCTTTCAAAAAAAATTAACAAGAATAATAATGTCACGGAATTCTAATTAAATCTAGGGCTACAGTATTCTGTGATTGTATTAATCGTTCTAAATTTCGTTCGTTACTAATTCCCCCACGGTGAAGAGGCGCCTACGCATCACGTCCACAAGACCCCTCAGGGTATCCCATGGCGAAGGGGAGGAAATTTGCATCTTCACTTTTACAGATGCTTCGAAGGGCGAAAGTCTGATTTGGCATCGACATGACAACATCCATGCCCGTTGGCGGGATTCGAACCCGCAACCCGGCAATCCAGCGATCAGACGGAAACGCATACCCCTGACCTCTCGACCACCGGATCGGCGTTCTAAATTTAGTTCAAATTATCCCATTCGTTGATGAGATATCGCTTTCAAAGTCTCACGGACACACACACACACACACATACGCACAATGTAGAGCCCACTTCAAAGATAAAAACTTGTAACTTCGTTCCACTAGTTCAACTGCAGAGTGTCGGCCAGTTCGAAAATCCAGTGTTCGAGTCAAGGTTAGGAGAGCAAGATTCTTTATAACACACATACACACACACATTACCACAAACCGTTTAATTCGAGTTCAAGCATGCTTGAAACGTGCTCTACCGCCGAAAAATCGAATTCAGATTCAAGACTCCGTCCCAATACCAATTGACAAATTCATTACTGACAAATGCTTTTACAAGACATGAAGGCTCTTACAGATTTTTTAATGATAATTTTCAAAATTTCATTCAAAACTTTGGGGTTTCTGAACATTCAATCAAGTGTGAATTCAATAGGATTGCAGTATTCAGTGATTGCAATAATCGATCCAACTTTGCTTTTGAGTCACGCCATTCGTTGACGAGATATCGCTTTCACAGATTCACCCACACGCATACTAACATACATACTAACATACACACACATCACCTAAAAACGATCGATTCGAGTTCAAGGATGTTTAAAACGTGCTCTTCCTTCGAAAAATCGAATTCAGATAAAAGACTCCGCCCCAATACCTCCCCTATATATTGCACTACCATGTAGGTAAAGTGGTAGCATTCTAAACGGTTTTTTTTCGGCGAAGTTTCAATGACGGCTAGGTACAGATAAATATTTAAACAATCATGTTACTGATGCTTTAACATAAAATACAAAACCCTCATATACTTTTTTCCATTTTGAAAACCATTTTGAATTATATTACTATTTTACTGACAAATGCTTTTACAAGGAATTTCATTTTACGATCATTCCAGTCCTGCCACTCACTCGCTTAACTCCTTATCTAAGCGCTATTAGTTACCGTTTCAACAGCGTCCTATAAATATTCCACGAATGCATATTAGAAAACCTTTTCGGGGCTTTGTATGCAATTCATGCCTCGACTGTGAGCATTGATTGAGAAAATGTTACTGCAGCACTAATTGAGTAACATATCGAAATGTATTTATTTGTCTGAAGCCGGGTTCAGACACATTCAGAGATAAATAAGCGACTATCGATTAACTTTAAATATAGAATATTGCGTCAAAGTATTTCACTGTATTTTGTTTATTTGGTACTTCATTAAAATTGAAAATGCACATGTCTGCCTGTCAGAGTGAGATGGTCGTAAGAAAAATTGAATTTATTTTTCTTACCTATGGTATATATATGTGAATATTTATTTTTACACTCTGCAAATTGTAAGACCATGATACATTTAGGCTATGTAATATATAAAGATTTATGATTTCTGACTAGCCATACTGGTAGGTTCCAGACTAGTAGGTTCTGGTTTACAGCAGTCCTGACCCGAGAGGTCTTGAGAGCCATATAAGGGGGCATCATTTTCCGGTGTGGTCGAGCCAGAAAAGTTACCGAAGGCTAAAGATGACGTTATGGGATTGGTTAAATATTTAGTCAATGAGGAAGTGTTGACGCATCGCTCTGAGGTCAACCAATGATCGCCGAAGAGGCGTATCTGAACCTCAGACAAAAATAGGAGGCGACAGGCAGAATGTCACTAGACAAGACTCGGATATTAAAAGCAGTGACACAGATGCATAGAGTGAGGATGCAGTGAGTATCCTGACAAAAGTCCGTATTCAACAGTCATGATTTAGGTATTAACAAGTTACAGATTCCTTCAATGAGAATCGAATTTAAGAACCGGTGTGAAGAGTCACAGCTGGAGGTTTTCAAAAAAGTGAGAAGCTATGCGGGCCAAGAGTGTGTTTTAGCAGTCAGTATGCAAATATATAAGTGTGGCGTGACGATATTCAGTCATATAGTAAATATTGAAATGTGGTTCAGCAACCAATGACCCACAATAGCCTAAAAACAGTAGGAGGTATGTACTCCTCAGCTATTATAAGAAGGTCATAATCCCGTTGGATGTCAGTATGCCTGGTTTTACATACCCAATCTCATCCTTAAATATATGTGATAATTATTGTAATTTAATTATTATAATGTTCTTAATAAATATTGTTTATTTTAAAGTTAAAATTGGTGAACTCAATTGTGTAGTATTATGTTAATATATTTTAAGTTACTCGCACAATGATTTAATGTTGTGTTTAATGCGGCACAAAGCAATTTGTAGGACTTACGAGTTATGACCATGTTTAATATGCTTGATTTTAAATATGTTTTGCATATTGTTTTATATTTGTGTACCAGACAAATAAATGATAAAAACTGATAGGAGTAGCACATTACTTTTTCTTTTAAGCGTGATTAGTTCTCTTGATTTGTTCAGCAAATATTTATTTTCACATGCACTTCTGAACTACATTTAAGTAATTGAAATATGACTCAGCTCGAGTTTCTCATACCAGAATTCACACTTTTTTTTTTCCAATTTTACAAGAAAAACTTTAAACAATGGGTATTATTTGTTGAAATTATTGCAACTATAGCGTACTAACCTTCACTTTAAAGCGCTTCAGAAACATTTTGTGTGATACCATACTTGACAAGGTACCTGCTCTGGGGTGCTATTTGGTCCCCTTGACGTTACGAATACAGAATAGGCTACCAGTGCTATTTTTCATAATAATTGAAACTATTATGTCTCGTGATCATTGAGCTATAAATAAACCCCTTTGTGCATGATTATGTCAAATTTTGTCTTATGATGCCATGCAAGGAAATATGAAATTTTTAATTGATTTAATAATTTTCGTTCGAATTTAAAAAAAATGATATATTTCTAGGTTTTTTTGCTAATAAAACCGACTTCAAAGTTTCGTAAAAATACATCAATATTTGTAACATGTAACGCGTAGACAAACAGACCGACAGTAGTCCCATAATAGTCAAAATGTGATCAGAAGGTCTTCAAACATACATTGGCATCAAAATCTTTAAATCGTAAATTTTTGTAAAAACAATACTTTCTCAACGCTACGTATAAGAAAGTAGAAATTTGTACCAGAAATGAAAAGATTAGAGCTGCTGTAGATCAATAATATCATTTATTTATACTAGTATAACTAAAAAGAGGCATTATATATATTCCCTGAGCTTAACTACTCGCCCAATGGCGTCTCGTGAGAGGGCAAGCCATCTGACGAAGGCCATTTCGGAAAGTATATTTTTAAATGTTTTGTGAAGTCGAAGTGTTTCAGCACGGTAATCTATATACTTGGAAAGATGAATTCATAATCTATAAAAGCTCTCCAAGTACATATGGAAGTTTTTTTTTTTAAATCGAGTTATATTGCGTCAAAAAACAAATTTTCATTATCGTCAATAAGACGAACAAATTAAAAGTGTCCACAAATTGACCTGGAGCGATTCCTTTTCGAAATATTCGATTTGGGTTCCAATATGCTCACGTCGCTTAAATCCTTCAAAAGAAGAATTTGAATTTTAAACACCGTCGCGATATTTCTCGTATACGGTACACCACTTCATGGTACAAAAATATAAAGTAAAAATAAGAACTCCCTGCAATGCACACCAAATCATCTTCTAAAAAAATGGATTGCAGGATCGAAGCTATATTTTCAGATCTAGGATACCCTGCTGATTGGACCTTAGTCCTCCTTAAAGTCACAAGCCATGCATCTTTTTTTAGCCACAGGTCATATTTTTAGATGTGAGATTTTTACATGCCAATGCACATAATGTATTTAAAATGTGCAAACGTATGCATTCCGGCTTTGTCTGGGTTTTAAAAATCGTTTTCTGAGATTTAGATGTAATAAATATTTCAACTGCGGACGTATGGAAGGATAAATATTTTTATAATACAAATATATTCCAAGAGCTAAATGCATTTCTCGCATATTGAATACGGAGACTTCAAGAAAAATTTGAATGTTACATATTTTTTTTAAACAAAATGCTGAAGCAGTAAATGATAAGATAATAATAGATATAAACATTATAAATTTAAGATGTAAATATTAGATATAAACATAAGATATAAATATTAAACAAACTTAAGATATAAATATTAGATATAAACATTATAAACTTAAGATATAAATATGAGATATAAACATTATAAACTTTATATATAAGCATTAAGCAATAAATATTAGATATAAAGAGTATAAATTTAAGATATAAGTATTATAAATTCAAGATATAAGCATTATTCTTAAGATATAAGCATATAAACTTGATATAAATATTAGATATAAATATTATAAACTTTAGATATCAGCATTAGAAACTTTAGATATCAGCATTAGAAACTTAAGATACAAAAATTAATCTTAAGATATGAGAAATGTAAACTTAAGATATAAGAATTATAAACTTAAGATATAAGCATTATACAGGGTGTCCCTAAAATATTGACTTCGGTTTTTATTCCTTAACTATTGATCTTAGACATATATAATAAATTATAAATTTGCGCAAAAAAGGTACAAAATCTTGTGAAATCGATAACAATTTTCAGGGGATTAAATTTAAATAAATACAAAATTTAAATTTTTATACGGCTCCAGTACAAAAACATTTCCAATGACTAAAAAGTGCCCCATACACTAATAAGATAATGTACACAATTTTAGCATTTTATCATAAAAAGTCCTAGAGATATGTTTAAACAAAGTTGGTATGGAATTAACCACTAATTAAAATGTAAACGTTTACAGCAAGAGTGCAAATGACGCAACGCATAAGTGCATCATAGGTAAATAATATGTGCCTCTTATCTTTAATGGATCTTTGGCATGGATGGAAAACATTTTGAACAAGCTTTGTAACCTTTGTGTAAAGTTATTATTTCTACACAATGTATACACTTTTGTACTATCATTTATTTATATAATCATTAGTTTCTTTCTTAATTCGTGTATGACCCCTTAACCGCGATCTTCCGACATGATTTTTTCGCTCTGAGAACCCATGTCAGTGGATCAAAAAGTGGTGTAAGTCAGAATTTTTGTCATTTCATATCTCCGGGACATTTTATAGTAAAATGTTGAAATTTTTTGCATCACCTTATTAGTGTATGAGGCACATTTTACTCATTGGAAATGTTTTTGCACGGGGACCGTATAAAAATTTCAATTTTGTATTTCTTAAAATTTAATTCCCTTGAAAATTTTAATCGATTTCATAAAATTCTGTACTTATTTTTACGCAACTTTGTAATTTATTATATGTGTCAAAGATCAATATTTAAGGAATAAAAGTCGAGGTCAATGTTTTTGGAACATCCTGCATACTTCAGATATAAGTTTTATAAACTTCAGATTTAAGCATTATAAATTTGAAATCGGAAAATTCTCTATCTTCTTTAATTTAATAAGACGATTCCATTAAAACAATAAGAGTTTTGTAAATACGACTTATAGGCCTAGAAATTGGTATTTCTACTGAAAATTTTTATAATTTAATATTTGTATATATCTTTTATATTTTCTAAGACATTTCAAGTGAAAGTACGAGTAAGAAAAGTAAAGGAGCATTTCACTCGGTCAAAGACGTTTTAGTTTCCTTTTTAAAATAAAAATAAATGTACAATGATAAAATAGTGAAGTTATATTTAAAATTTATAATCAATTCCATATTTCTGACTAGCAAAGTAAATTTGCTTATACTTTTATTTATGAGGATAGGAAATATATGTGTTCATAGTGATAGCATTTCTCGCAGCGCTCCGATATCAGCAAGAGATAGCTTATTTATAGATGTTATTCAAATAAGATATCTGATGTGGGCAGCATGTGACTTTTTCTACATACATATATTCATTTTCTGTTTCTTTCTTTCATATTTCATTAAGTTGACTTTAATTGCACGAAATAACATGGATAATCATTTAAAATCGCAGTGAGTTCTCAGTTTTAAGTAAAATACAAAACAACAACAAAATAAAAAACTAAAATATCTCAAAAACGGTTAGTACTACAATTATGGGGGTTTGTCCTATACCTTTTGTCGACAAAAATTACATATAAAGAAAGCATTTAATTGACACATTTAAGCATTTTCTATTTTAGATGTTGACTAATTTTGAGGGCGATTTTGCTTAAAAGGCAGGGCTCTTATTTTGAATGGTACCAAAATATATTCAGCACCACAGTAACCCAAAGTGACTTAATAATCAAATTTTGTGAAATTTCGTCGAATTGGTTTTGTTGACTGCGTAGATGTTGACTAATTTTGAGGACCGTTTTGCTTAAAAAGCAGGGTTTTTTTATTCCCAAACGTACCGAAATCTAATCAACACCAGAGTCGCCCACAAGTGACTTCAAACACACAAGAACCCGACAGAAAAGGATGTTCTCCAAAATAGGGAAGACACGCCCATTTCAGGTAACAGTCTTATCTTAATGTGGGAACATAACATCAAAAATGTTCACTTATAATTTGAAGAAGCGAAACATAGGAAAAGAACAAGGTAAAGTTCAATATCTTGGATCTCTGATTCGTTAAGTAATGAAGAGTGCACACAGCTAAATAATAGTGCAACATAGATAGATTCGAGTATTTCCCGTACAGTAATAATCAAATTCAGGCAAATCGCCAAGGTATACGGAACCTTTCCTTGGCCATTCTTCTTTCGACATTTTGCTTATTTATTTATGAAAGGGCAGCCTTGATAATACGTTCCCACACGCATGGCGTCGTACTTGGCTCCAAAAAAAGAAATTTTATATTTCGTTTTGGCTGATATGTACCAAATTTTGTATTACTTGGGGGAATATTTTTTAGCAACACAGTTGTTTTTGTTTAGGAATATCACACATATTTGTGGCGATTATTTATATTTTGGGAATGAAACATTTTTGTTAATGTGTTGTTGTTGTTGTTGTTGCCGTGTCCCTAACATTACATTTAAGGAAGAATAAGTGCACTGCTTCTGTTTAGTCTAATGACCCGGGGCACCCGAAGGTAGAAGTCTGACTTCTGCCCCAAATAAGACATTTCAGCATCCATGCCCGCAGGTGGGACTCGAACCCGCAATCTGGCAGCCGAGCTTGTTAATGTGTGATTGATTTATATCTGTACGGATTTTCAATGCTAAACTCTGTCGTACCCGAATCTAGGATTAGCCGATTATTCTTCTGTAGAGTCTACCGCAAGGCGGATTAAAATATTTTGAGGTTTGATGTATCTGTGATTCTGTACTTCACTTGCTTCAGGTTTCAATCGATTTTCAAAGCTCAATTCAAAGGGGAAATTATATAAGTTGCAGGTAGGTAGTAAAAGACTTCCAATTCTCTGACCGCTACAAAAATAACTGAAGTTCAAATTTCATTTTAAATGACACACCTTCAGATCATATGGGAAATAAAAAAAAAGTTCATCGAAATCGGTCGACTGGTTTATCGTTAGCAAAGTTGTACGCATATTATAATTGCCTGTTGAACATTTTAGATTGAAACACCCAGGATAATTTTGATTATGTGGCAATAAAACTGTTTTATTCGACAAAGTGTACTACTGAAAATAATTTTATAATTGAAAATTTTTCCTATAAGGCCCGTATAAAAAGTTACATTTTTTTCTTTTTTGCTGAATTGTGTGCATGATAAAAAAAATGTGTATGATGGTAGTCTACCTTAAGAAAGCATTTTTAAAGTCTGAACTATGGGCTTGCGACTGATCGTCTAAGATATATGTAGTCTTGTAATCATTTGGAAACATCCTTTGTTTCAAAAAGGCGTTTGTTTACTCAGTTTACAGAGAGTAATAAAATGCAATAAGAAATATACACTGATATGTATATACGTTACTTTCTGATTGTCTTTGATTATAAATTCGGTGAACATTTAATTTCTATGTTATTGCATCTGATGATTATTTTGTTATTTACTACATAAATTTATTAACGGCATCTTGCCCCCCGGCTAGCCATGCTTTAAATAAACCTTAAGTAATCCTGATCACACTCTTCTATTCTGAAAAAATACCTTTCAATATAGAAAATTCCTTATAACAATACGTTCTCGTATGAGAATTTAGATACACAATACATTGCATCCACGTAGCTATTTTTTATTTTAAATCTTGTATTGTGACACTTCTGAAAAACGTTTGTAATCGGATTACAGTAAGTAGTAGGCTGTAAATATTGCTTCTTCTTACTGTTCCACAATAGAAGCTTTGAAACGGTATGTGCAACTGTTGAGGGATTTATACCCAGGATATATTTTCAATAAGGGACTGGTATTTGCAATGGCAGGTTTTTAATCTGGTCTCAAAGCGGTTTAAAGTGATAAGAAATAGTTCAAATCCATCAGTAGCCAGGAGATTTACTATAAAAGCAAGTCAACAGCGGCATCGGAAAGCTGGTTTGTATAATACCTAACTGCACGGTAAGTATTCAGATAATGTATGCATGCATTAAGTTTAATTACGACGAATATAGTATTTATAAGATGAAGGGCTATAACTCACAACTTGATTAGTTTATCTAGGCATATTATTTAATTAAATGCTATTAAGTTATACAAACATGTGCTCAGTTTCCCTACGATAGGTTTATTTATATGGCGGATACTCTTTTGAAGTAAATTGGTCGAGAACTCTATCGACATCGCATTTTTGACCCAGTTACATTGCTTTATCTATACATGTGCCATGTATCGTATGAAAAATAAAAAATATGTTTCGAACATGTTTTCAAGGTTGGGTGAAATATGTGTTACAATTCAAAGATTATGAACTTCACGTGTCTTTATAGAACTTCTGGGAATTGGATACTCTGCGTTTTACGTGACAATTTGCGCTTGAATTGTAATTGCACTTTTGATGTTGACGCGTGACAAAATTACGGATAAAAGGTGGAGGTACTGCGTGTTGTTGGTGTTAAACAGACTCATGATAAGTCTCTGAATGGATTAAAACTCAACGCGTATGCTGATGAAAAAAATATATATTCAATGGCTATCGGTAGGAGATTTTGAATTAAATAAAATTGTTTTGATAAACAATAACAGCTCGTATTGCCTATTATAACTGTTCTCTATTCATTTGGTACATTTAGTGATTTATGACGGACCGAATACAACCTTGTTTTAAATTTTATATATGAGTAGTAAGTAAGAGCTGCTTAATGTCACATAAAAATTGCGCTAGATATGATATACATGTCACAAAAACATTTAATCAGAAAAGTAAAATACTATTATACGGGAGATTGAGTTTCGTGTATTTTTTTTAAACAATATTGAAAACCCTAAATTAAATAACTGGAAACCCTAAAACCTCTGAATCCCTAAAATTAAAAAATGTGATGAACTTTGAAATATAGCTAGTACGGTAAAACTTACTTTAGTGACTCATTATAACACAAAAATATAAATATATATTCAAGACGATCATTAAATATCTTGCGGCATTATTTGTGTATCAAATTCAAGGTACATTTAATTAAAATGAAACCACGGCAAACGTTTTTTTTTGGGGGGAGGGGGCGTGGCATATACTCTTTAATTTAAGGTGTAGAAGAGCGCAGAAAAGCTATAGTACACGTGCCTTACGATGCTCAAAAGTATTAATAAAAATTTTTAGTAATTTAATAGCCCTAACTTTTTTTATAATATCTCTTTATTTGAACTCTTTCGAAATCGATGTCGAAAGAGTTCTCGACCAATTTACTTCACAAGAGTATCCACCATATAAATAAACCTATTGTAGGGAAACTGAGCACATGTTTGTATAACTTAATTGCATTTAATTAAATAATATATATATATATATATATATATATATATATATATATATATATATATATAAATGCACTTGTTGCAAATTGTAAAAACATAGTAACCTAGAAGTCATGACACGGAGGCAGCTATCAGTTGGCATCCTCCCACGCTTACTGCAATGCCTCACTTTTCAACTAGGACGCTTCAAATAGTATTATTTGTGTTCAAAAACGTAGGAAGTATGTACTTGATTTCAGTTTGACCCGAAAGCATCTACCTCTTTCAGCATATTTATTTCAAGTAGCCTGTAAGGTAATTTTGTTTATATATATATATATATATATATATATATATATATATATATATATATACAAAACTCCAGAAAATCACACGAATAAGGCGCTATGCTGCACTACAATGTGGATTTTAATATCATACCAGAAAAGTATAAAAATGAAAGAAAGCAATATATCAAAGATTGGCCGGGGGGGGGGGTTGTGACCGGGGGGGTTGTCGTCATGGTGGATAGTGGTTATGGTATGGTATCTGCTTTGATCATTAAAATCTATATGTTTGGATTCTTATTGCCTTTAGTTTAGTGAGAGTAGACATAGTACAGTTTTTAAAATACGTGTCTTCTGGGTACTCCACACTTACATGATCTGTAACCTACTTTTTAAAATTCTTTTTTTTGGAATCCTTTTTAGAATCCTTTTGAAATTTTGATACTTCGGTATTCATCTTTGTGCAATATATCGGCCACCGGGAGTGTTGTCTAGACGCAAGCTGGCTTAACCGGGGAGTGGGGGTCACAACCCCCCCGGCCAATCTTCGATATATTGCTTTCTTTCATTTTTATACTTTTCTGGTATGATATATATATATATATATATATATATATATATATATGTATGTATATATATATAATATATATACTTGCTTATACTTGCTGATATATTGCTTTCTTTCATTTTTATACTTTTCTGGTATGATATATATATATATATATATATATATATATATATATATATATATATATATATATATATATATATATATGTATGTATATATATATAATATATATATATATATATATATATATATATATATATATATATATATATATATATATATATATATATATATGTATGTATATATATATAATATATATATATATATATATATATATATATATATATATATATATATATAGTATAATTGAAGATTTTGATATTTGATTGTAATATATACCCAAGAATTACCATTAGAAAAATACTGCATATAAAAAAATGAAATGAAAAAGGACGGATGCGGTTACAAAATGACTATACAACAAGCTGTTGTAACATGTAAACAAGTATATGAGTGCATGTAAGTAAGTAATTTTACTCATATCTAATGCAGTTACCTAAAGTACTATTCCCCAGTACCCTACAAAAGCATACAAGGTGTAAATACAGAAGTTAAAAGATGAAAAAGAGCTAATCTGAAACTAAGTGTAGCATGATGAGCTAGGCATTTTCTAGCTTCTAATAAGTAATATGAATATTAAAATAATTAATATGAATATTAAAAGGAATAAGATGAATATGAAAAGCATTACTGAAACCATGTACCTTATCAAGGGCCATACATGTTTCATTAATGCTGATTCTACGTTTCTGTGTGCGCAACTGTAAAATGTATTACAGAAATAGTGTACACGGCCCGACTTAGAAGAAAATACAAAGTGGATCAAATACATAAGGAAATCAATTATAAATATAATATATTATTTTACACCAGCTTGTGGTTCAATATTTAAATGAAGATACAAAGTAATTTAAAGAAAAATCAAAAGAATATAATGAAAATATAATAAATATATATCTACCCCTTGCACTGTTGAACTTCAGAAATTGTTTGAAACTGACCAATCATCTCACAACAGGTTACGGGTGAATTTTTGTGACTGACTAAGCAGTTTTTTGCAAAGCTGGTGATAGTTAATTGTACGAAATGGTTAACTGTTAGAAGATAACATGGAGATGATGAATTACTTAGAAATGTTAGAGTATGATCTGTCAATATGTTGCTGTAATTTTTGCAAGTTGTTGAATTTAAATTTAAAATGTGTTTTAATAAAAGCAAAAATAAGGTTGGGCGGGCAGTTATTTTCAATAGTGGTGTTTATGAATTTATGAAGATGTTCTTTGTAGTAACATGGTGTACTCAAATATTTGATTCTTAATAACTGATTCTTAATAATATTTCTATATACAGATTTTGACAGATTTGAAGGAAAATTTTGAAGTTTATTTACTTTGAATTTATAAGTTTCTGTTTTGTCATAGATGTCACTTATATATATATATATATATATATATATATATATATATATATATATATATATATATATATATATATATGTATATATATATATATATATATATATATATATATGTATATATATGTATATATATATATATATATATATATATATATGTATATATATATATATATATATATATATATATATGTATATACATATATATATATATATATATATATATATATGTATGTATAATGTAGTAATTTTATCACTGCGATTATTCCATTAATGTTGGCATGTTACTTGATTTGTATCATACAAGTTATTTGCCGTCAGATAATACAAATGAGCCCACTTACAGAGATGCAAAGGAAAAGAGCAAATCTAGTCTTTCAATGGAGCTGATATCGTCGTGAGAATAATAGCAAAAGATACGCAGCAATGATCAAACACTAATGTTTTTCCTTTTCTAGTAACTAGTCCTTGATTTCTTATGTAGTAGATTTCTTGCGCATTAAAAGGAAAGGACATTTTCTATAACATATTTTGTGTCAATATGTTTAAGAATAGAAGATAATATGTCACATATTTCTGATTTTAGCAACGTAACAATAATATGTTTATAAACTAGTTTTTATTCGATGATTATTTTAAAAGACATCTTTTCACATCTATTGCATTAATGGGGAAAAATGACTGCTAAAATATTGCAAACTACATTTCTTAATTTAAGGGATATGTACACCCGAGATTGGTGAAAATAAAAGTTCCTCTTGTCTTTAAGTTTGCACTAACATTTTTTTAGCTTGGCGGGAAATTGAAAAGCGATTTTAATCAATTTCCGTATTTCGAAGTTTATATAATGAAATACAAATTATAATTTTTTTACAAAATAAATACAGTTAAAACGGATGCTAACGTGAAAACACTGAAAATATTTTGTTGGACGTAGCATACAACACTAAAAGTATAATTTAGAGCTGTTTCCAAGACAAGGACCTGAATCGGCAAATTAGCTCTTTCAAGTGAATGCTGCGCTTCTTATATGAAGGAACTTCTTATATGCTTATGTGATCTGACAGAGCAGGCAGATATATAACTATATAGAGCCAGATGTATCTATATACGTTGAGTGTAGTTGAATTTTGACATTTGTCACAAAAGATTTTCACTTTCTGATTTGAAGATCTCACTTTCGGATTTTCTGAAAATTCATATAACTGTATGAAATAAGTATATAAACTAGAAAGATCAATCATGTATAAAGCAGTAATTATAAAACATTTTCCAATTGAAATAGAATTGTATTTAAACATCTCTAAAATGCGATACATTCAGAGCTGATATATTTTCAATTATCACAGTACTACAGTAATTTATTTTATTTGAAAACTTAAAGTTTCGTCTACAAAAATGATCTTTATTCAAATGACGGCATCGAAATATAAATCGTCTGACTCTCTATGTAAAAACAATGAATATTTCATTCATATCACTTTTATTCCAGATTCCAGATCTGAATAATTTTGCGTGAAAAAAATTCAGCAATTCTTATACAACTCATCTTGCAAGCACTCGTTTACATTCTGCAACCATTAAAATTGGGTTTCGTTGTAGAAATAATCAAAGTTTGATGATCATTTAAACTAAAATATATTGTAATTGCGTTTGCACAGAATATACATCCACTTCAGATAAGCAAAAATTAAGCTGTTTTAGGACGGATGCATACACTAAATATAAATTAAAAAACTTTTAAAAGCACTATTTTGACATTGGAATAAAAGATGGATGCCATATTTTATTTTGAAGTGGGTCATTTTATCTCTTCATATAATATATTTGTAACTATTATTTTAATTTTTATTTAAACGTTTACCGAACATATTTTGATGAATTTTTTTTATATATTTCATGACATAATTTATATCTTTTCTAAAATTTTCAAAGTAATTTGTGAATTTTAACTTCACCTAAAGATGTTTGAAAAATTAGGTCCCATAGGGTTCAATGTATTTCACTTTTTTGGCCCGGATTCAATACAAAACTAATTGGGTGATATTATTCATTTACATTCTCGTATGCCAGGCAGACCGTCTCAACAACATACTGAAATTTCAGTTTGATAGAGTCATTTTTACGTCAGTTATTGCGCGAAAGGACATACAGACAAACAGATATAATAAACAAAGACACTTTCTAACTTTGTTGGAAAGTGTTAAAAAGAATACAACTGCTTAATAGCTTCGTTAAGAATAAAGTGCATAGATCATTTGCCACCATATAAAAGCAATGTTATATTTTTTACTATTTTTATATCCAACAATTTTACTTCAAATATACAAGAGTTCAAACTTATTAAGAGTACTGCATGGAATATAAAACTAGTACGTACGCAACAGTCAACATACTTTGCAAATAAACAAGATTGTCTAACAAAAGTTGAGAGTTTACAAAGTTTGTGAATATTTAAAATGGTATGAGTAGATCAGTGATATTATTTTTTTTATAAATTGGCGAAGACATATTCTGTGCGTGCTGCTTTTTGCGTAAAAAGTATACAGAAGTATCACTCGCAGTTGTCATATCTGTCGAGTAACAGAAAAAATATTTCTTCGATTTCTTGTCTCCCTCATAGTATATTTCAGAACTAATATCGAGGTATAATGTTCGTCTTTCTTCTAATATATGAATTATATCTGAAGAAAGCATAACACTTCTTTGCCAAAACTGAAAATCTGAATTTTGTAACAGCATATCAGATAAATTTATGTTTGCTCAATAATTAAATATTCTACAACTTTCAGTCTAGATGCAGAACGAAGTTTATCATATGAAACACGTGTTTATTTTTCTAGTTCAGTTTTCTTTTTTTCTCAACTTTTTAATATTATGTTCATTAATTTAAAATCTTACTGTAAGCACTATCACTAGCGTGATATTTTATAAAGACGTCGTATATATTAATCCCATGTTCAACTTTAATTAATTCAATGGCAATATGCACATTACACATCATGTAAAACTTTACTAATTGGCTATAATTTGCCTATAAATGAAAATGATAAGCATTTCACTTATAAATTTGCATTTATATTTATATTATTATTATGTGTAATTACGAGAGGAAATTAAAATGATTATGATATCATTAAAAGCCAATAGGTATAATAATTTCTAATGTACAATTGTGTCTATGTGTTTTTCTAGACCCTATTGAAATCATTCGTGGTTTAGACGGCTGAATACTTATGGAATCGAATACAACGCAGAAATCACAGAACTTAGCGGAGCGGAATTTGAAATGTGTCCCATCCTCAGAAAAGCAGAAAATATGGGGAGGGACAAAATGTCTTTACAGACCGATCCTACAAAAGCTCCCCGTGACATAGAAGACTGAAACTTTGCACGCTTACATTATCAACCATTAAACAGTACTTAAAACGGATTTTCAATTTAGATAACAATTTTTGAAACTATGCGCCATAAATTGACAAACAAAATAATACTTATTAAAATATCGTAACCTAATGTTTAAGGATGTTCATTTTCCTGTCTTTGACACATTTAAAATATAAATTTACGTATTAACTACATAGATTCAAATATCATTCTTCAAACTTAATATTTCAATGCGATTTTTGAGATGTTTTAAGATCAGTTCTTTAATGTTCTGCGAATTTTAAAATATATAAAGAAAATTTAGATATCTTATCTTAAGTATGAACCTGCTCTTAAAATACTCTAAGATCACGTACCAGCTGTTTATTCACGAGAATATCAGAAGAACATGATAAAGAAACACATGTTCGTTTAATAGTAGATTGTGCGTTCTGAAATCTAAATTTCATGATTTAGTTCACACTTGAGAATGTAAAATAACTGGTACGTTACTTTATATATTTTATTTTTCACAGTCATCGATCTAATTATGCATATTGTACTCTTTCATTTCCTCATGGGTTCAGAATCCTTTTCTATAGATCCATTTATATTTTCTTACAACGATAAATATGAAGATACCATGTTCTGAGATCAAATCATTTAAATACGGTATATTTTACTTGATTAAATTTCTTAAATTTACTAATAGTTAATTAATGAAAAGTATTATTACCAAATATGTTTCATGAAAGAAAGAAACTAATATTTTCTCTGTCACATTACAAAAATGTAGTTTTATATTATATAAGTAATATTAATTTATTACATTGAATTATAATTGGGGCATGCACTTAACTGTCAAATTATCACTCATTTGAAAACTGGTAATATTGGTCAATCTTAAGTATGAACCTTATATATATGGAGAGGATAAGTTAGTCAAGAAAATAACTTTCCAGGGGCCAGAGGGAAAGAGAAGAAGAGGCAGGCCGTATACAAGGTGGTTGGACAATGTGGAGAAATGGCTGAGAAGCGTTGGCGTCAATAGATAGAGGACAGTGACGTCGGATAGGTCGAGATGGTGGAAACTGACTGAGACAGCCTTGGCTGCAATCGCCTGTAGTGCTTAAGAAGAAGAAGAAGAAGAAGAATATTGGTCAATAAGGTTATACCTTTGAACTGTTCACCTTTGACTATTTTAAATTGTGTTACTCCTTTGTGATTGGTAAGAAAATATACTAGTGTAATTTGTGGTATTTAGTTCAAATAGAATGTTAAACATCGGATGCTAGTTGATTGAGCAGAAGTATTTTTTTATGTTTCAACATTTTAACCATTTAATGAAATATGTATCAAGTTCTATTTACTTTCTGATCAGTTTAATTTAATATCTTATCATACCACTGAAATATAAACATTAGTAAGGGTATGCACACCACTGTCTTGTAAGATGAATATATTCAACTGCCATATGGGGAAACAGAAAGTGATTTCATTAAATAGAGACATTAATAAATGAAAAGTTTCATTCGATGATATTTGGAGCTGTTGGTTTAAATTAATTTTGTTCTCGTGACACTACCATATCCTACCGCAAGTTATCAGTATTTATAACTCGCTCCAACTATGTCCAGATTGTAAACCTCGATTCTATAAATCTGAATGTAAGAGAGCCTTAAGTCAGAGGTATGTCTTTAAGCTCGCAGAAAGTCCCATATGAATAGAATACCTGTGCTTGCTTCTAGAAAATAGTAAAACATTTCCTAGGAGAAAATATTTTAAATTTCATTCGGAGAAAATTTTATTTGGATCAAAGAAATCTTAATGAAAATTTTGCAATGCATTTTTTGATTATAAATACCATTTGCATAAACGTTTCATAAACATTATCTGGAGCATAAAGTTCACTATATTCTAGCTTGTACGACTTGCTGGAATTTTGATCTTTGTTCAGGGCAAAGATAATATTCGATGATAAATTCGACGCAATAAGGACAAGGAATGAAGTTAAATATAAAGGAAAATCTAATTTTAATTGATACACCAAAATTAAAAGAAAGAAAGCAAGGTAAGCTTTGTATTGTGTTAGTAAAATATACAATGCTGAAAAAATTGAACATGTAACAGAGTTTGAAATTTCATTCAAAGAAAGTGATGCTGGTGCTTCATAATCTAGAGATTGTCCAAATATTATTTTTTGTTTATTAAAGAAAAAACAAGAACCATATAAAATACCTTAAGTATTTTTCACAAATTCTAACGTATTTAACGCCATCATTTCTTCTTTCAAGTATGAGCAGAATATTGGTTTGAAAATCCCCTGTAAATTTTACCATTCTACGTCTCTAATGTTTGTATCTCTAACGATATCCCGAATATTTTGTGCTTAGTTGAGTTTGTAAGTACACAAAATATATATGAAGATGAAATTGCTTCCGTGCACAAACTCTTGGAAATTCAAAACCTTGCCATTAATGTCTGAATAACTTTATCTTCTGATAGTAAAAGATTACAGAGTTATCGCTACACCAACATTTCACTAGATAAGTATACAAACAACTTGATTATTTGATAATAAATCTACATTATTTCATTTTAAATAACTGAAATGGACGTATGCTCGGTTCAACACAAAAATATAGATAATCCAAATATTAATCAAGGTATTAATTGAATTGAATTAAGTCAAAAATGAAACTTATTTTGTATCAAATGTTAAAGAGATCTTGTTCTAAAACTCTCCAAGCGCACTTCTTTCTCTTCTAAACGTTTACAAATTTTAACGACATCTAGGATATTATATGCGTGGTTAAATCCTCAAGAGACTGAAACATAGCAGAAGTTTGACTTTATATTTTAAACCAGATAAATTTCGACCAAGAATTATATTTATGAATAAATTCAACTAAAGTTGGATCGTTTGCAAGTGGTTTTTATGCAAGAAATGCAGCAAATTTTCAAATACTGGGTATGTTATGTATGATTAAATGCCAGTCAAACAGACTTATTATGATAACTGCATATATTGTATTGAATGTGTACATAAAATGAAAATGCTAAAATGTTAATTTAGCATTAAGAGACCCACAAAATTTACAATATAAACACCTTGATTTATCTGCCTGTTTATCTATCTATATCTGGGTAACACTGCTGCAAAGTGTTGCCAAACGTGTTTCAATCACTGATAAACATTTCAATTTAGATATTAATCCAGACCATCAGCATTTTCAGAACTCTCATCATGAACACTCAATTTTTCCGGTCACCCATTGACTTTCAACGTTCACTGCTGCTTGAACTGTTCATTTTAAAAACCGGAGCGTTTTTCTTAGCTAATTAAATTTTTGCATGAACGCGGTTAGTTTTTTTTTTTTTTTATGTTTTCCTTTGAGTAGTGTTAGCAGATTTAAATTTATACAAATTGAAAAAAACAGTTTTTGACATTAAAAACAAATTTTATTTCACAAACGTGTTAGTTAATGGAAAATGAAGAGGATAAAAAAAATAAATGACAGTTAAACAGAGAAAGAGTGATGGCGAGCACGACAAATTCAAGAAGCTTTGGAAAAAATTCAAAATGAAAAGGCTGAAGCATACAGGCTGCAATTTGTTCAAAACTCTACAACAATCTCAAATCCATCGCAAAATTGATAAAAATTATGCCAAACGGGAGGTAATGATTTGCAATTTCTAAATACCTTCGTATGACAGGCATGCCTTCTAGTATACTATTTATAAGGTAATAATTAAATTGAAAATTTATAATACAACTTACTTAAAGTTTAAATGTTAACAGAAAATTTAATTTAAACTCTGCTCGGCCTCATACGTACAATATCGCATCACTAAACGTTTACCAATTTTCACGATAACTCGAACATTCCATGTGAAGATGATCCTGCAATAACCCAATATATGTCTGAAGCATATTCCAAAACGCAAATCCATAGAGATTTAAGAACTCACTTTTCTGAATAAATCTAATTTCGCAATTAATGCAAAATTTCGTTGATGTATATTTTGATTATCACATATTTTGGAAGGGGATTTTATATAACATTAAATGCCTGCATGTTGCTTAAAATACATGCATAGTAATTCTACGGAATAAATAGACATGTAAGATAAATCTTTTAATACATCACATAGAAATTCAGAAAATACCATTGGTAATTATACCATTGGTAATTATTACATTGAAAACTGCTAAAGGCAACTTAATTAAAATCTAAGTGTTAACAGGAAATTTTATTTAAACTATTTACGTGTAATGCCACCACTTTAAACCTTTAATCTCTTGACAATAACTTGGATATTCTATGTGTAGTTTTGCCTGCAAGGGACAGATATAAATCTGAAGAATGCCCTAAAATTCAAATCCAAAGAGAGTTAACACCTCCCATGAAATTGCTGCACAATTTTAATTTCAGATTTACTACAAAAATGTGTCGATCGATGTAATGGCTGACGCATATTTTTGACTAATGGGAATTTAATATAGAATTAAATATCTGCATGCTGCTTACTATATTTTAACAAGAAACTTTTACAATATTAACATGTAGGTATGAAAAATATTTTAATACATCATATAAAGATCACGAAAATATATAAAAATAATGATTAAATTGATTATTATGACCCTTATATTATGTAAGGTTTAAATGTTAAAAGATAGTTAGCTAAATTCCACCTTCTTTACGTTTATAACTCCCAACGTGCAATGCCACCTCTATACTTCTATAAACATTTACAACTGCTAACGTTAATTCAAATATTGTATATAGAGCTGAGCCTGCAAAAGCCTGATATATGTCTGAAACATACCCCAAAGTGCAAGTCTAGAGAGATTTAGGAACTCACATTAAATTTCTGAACAATTTAATTTCAGCTTTACAGCTAAATGTCCTAGATAGATGCCATTAATGCTTATTTCTAAATAATTATGTTTTGATACAAAATTGAATGTCCACGTATTTCTTAAAGTATTTGCACATGTGTTTGCTCTCGTTTATGAAATTATCAGCAATGCGTGACAAATTTCTTAGAGCTAATATGTACGTCAAATCTTTTAATGCCGCATATAAAGATCTAGAAAGTATATAATAGATATTGATTAAATTTAATAAAATAAAACATATCTTATATAAGACGTAAATATCAACAGAAAATGTTCATTAAAATTCAATGAGCCATATCAATTAAATGTCTAGATATTCTTTGAAATGTTAGCAGATGTATAGTTTTATGAAATTAATATTGCATGTATGTTAAATCTTCTAATATATGATATAAAGGAATGATAGGGAATTATTAAATTGAATAATATAAAACATATAACTTTAAAGACTAAATAGTAAATATTCTTTAAAATTCTAAAGAGCAATACCACATTCCTTACTTCTACAAATCTTAAAAACATATAGGAAATGGTTTGCTTAATTAAAAGAAGAAGTGTATTTTATACACATATTACTCTTACACCAACTGCAATGAGAAATATTTTAGACCTGGCATAAAATTGTTGGAATTAACAAAAATGTATTTAATTCAAAATTTTGTTGATACTGACTGACGTATAATTTCATATAATGGGGGGTATGATATGAAATTAAATGTCTGCATTTAGGTTGAGATATTTTGAACTCAAATTCTTTTACGAAATTATGACAAACATATATGACAAACATTTTAATACAGTATATATAGAAATTCAAAAATATACCATAGGAGATAATTAAATTAAATAATTCTTAATACACCTTAGCTGAAGCCTAAATGTTAGCAGAGAATTTAATTTAAAATCCCAACGTGCATTACTACATCATTGCAACTCTTAACGGTAACCCCGAGCATTTTATGCGGAATTGAGCCTGCAAGAGCCTGATATATGTTTAAAGCATACTCTCCAAAATGCAAATTCAAAGAGATTTTAAACCTCGCATAAAATTGCTGCATAATTTTGATTTCAGCTTTAGTACAAAGTTTCGTTTCGGCTAACGCAGAATTAAATATAACGAAAATACGGAGTAAAATGAAATGCCTGCATGCAACATAAAATAATTGAACAGGCACTCTTTTAAAAAATTGATTGTTCTGTATTCCAAATTTATATATATATATATATATATATATATATATATATATATATAATATGAAAACACCGTGAACTACAACATTACAAAATCATCTGAAATCACACTTAAAAGGCGCAAAGCTGCACTAAAAAGAGGATTAAAATATTTTCAAAAAGAAAAGAGGTATGAATGGAAACAATATACCAAAAGATCGATGGGGGGAGTTGTGACCCCCTCACCCCGGTTAAGCATGCTTTGCGTCGCAACAACACTCCCGGAGAGCCGGTATATTGCAAAAAAGAATACGAATGTATCAAATTGTAAGATGTAAATAGACAACATACACAAACAAATATAAGATATAATTGTCGAGATCCAGCCCTATCGAAATTCATCAACAGTAAATGTTTGAAATATATTTAAAAAGTGTTTGAATAAAGTTTGAAACATGTTCACAAGTATATATTATCAAAATTACTTAGCTTCTACTTATAGAAGACTTTAAATATTGACACATAATAGAACAATAATAACAAAGTCTATTTCTAAAACCATATACCTGAATGACAATCAATAGCATATTACATGCAGATGTACATCCAATATTGTTTCATACAAGACGATGCAAATCTTCCATAACGTATTATACAATAGACCCTATTCAAGAGGTCCCGTATCAGTTATCACACGCTTTACCTGTGACAATCCAACTCTAAGTAATTTTGATAATCAACCTAAGTAATTTTGATAATATATACTTGTGAACATGTTTCAAACTTTATTCAAACACTTTTTAAATATATTTCAAACATTTACTGTTGATGAATTTCGATAGGGCTGGATCTCGACAATTATATCTTATATTTGTTTGTGTATGTTGTCTATTTACATCTTACAATTTGATACATTCGTATTCTTTTTTGCAATATACCGGCTCTCCGGGAGTGTTGTCGCGACGCAAAGCATGCTTAACCGGGGTGAGGGGGTCACAACTCCCCCCGGCCATCTTTTGGTATATTGTTTCCATCCATACCTCTTTTCTTTTTAAAATATATATATATATATATATATATATATATATATATATATATAGTTAAATGTGTTAAATTAAAATTGTGTGTTATCAATTTTAAAAGTGCATAAGAGGAGTACGGAACTCATACCAGATATACAGTTTATTGAATTAATATGAGACACATAACTTTAAAGACTAAATATAAAATTTTCTTTAAAATTCTAAAGGGCAATACCGCATTTTTTTACTTCTACCACTCTTGAAAATATATAGCAGAATGTTTGCTTAATTGAGTCGAAAAGTGTATTTTATACACATCTTTCTCTTTAACAAAAATGTTTTTAATTCAAATTTTGTTTATAGATATTCTGAATGACGTAGAATTTAATATAAAGGGGATATGACATGAAATTAAATGTCTGTATTTGGGTAATGGTATTTTAAATACACATTCTTTTACGAAAAAATCTGACGTGGGCAACACATGACTTTCCTTATATAATGCAATGAATGTATTACTTTTACAGTAAAAAAATAGGTTTTTCTTATAGTAGATATTTATAGTCTTTGCAAGATATTGAATTTTCGACAATTAGTCGTCATTTTAATTGATTTAGCGTATTTTTATTCATTTGGCGGGATTTTCGTTATATTGGCAACATTTCAAAATGACGCCAAGTTGGCGATATTCCGCAAAATTCGTCGCCAAAATCCTTCCAAGCGTTATGGGCTGAGAAATAAATTCTTCTTATAGCAGCTAATGACTATTGGCGTTCAAATACAAAAGAATTACTCAAAGCATTTTTTCTCTTGAATGGAACGAGCTAGATCCACGAGAATGACGTCACTAAATTTATCGCATGATATTACATATGAAAAGTGAACATGTTTCTCAACAGTTAATATTTTTTTTAATTTATGAAATTTTTGATACATTTATTTGAAAAATGTGCAATATATCGAGAAAGTTTCATGCCAGCGTTCGAAAGTTTATGTCAATCATTTTGTAACGAAAAATATATCAGAAATGTCTATTTGCATAA
The DNA here is from genome assembly GCA_951213105.1 of Amaurobius ferox. NCBI lineage: Eukaryota > Metazoa > Arthropoda > Arachnida > Araneae > Amaurobiidae > Amaurobius > Amaurobius ferox. The sequence goes on from OX578135.1 coordinate 54,223,026, forward strand.
CTTTATTAAAGGTTTTGATTTTTTGATGATTTTTTCAAAATTGCACTCGAAATTTTAGGGGGTTCTGAACATTCGATTGTGTTTCAAAACAATAGGCTTCCAGTATAACGGATTGTGATTTTTGTACCAAATTTCGTTCGAATCACTCAATTCGTTCGTGAGATATCGTCTCCACAGACTCACTGACACACACACACACACACACACACACACACACACACACACAGAGAGAGAGAGAGAGATAGAGACATCACTTCAAAAATGTTTGATTCGTGATCAGGGATGCTTGAAACGTGCTCTCCCGTCGAAAACTCGAATTCGAATTTTCTGCCCCGTCGCAATATTTTCCTTATATATTATGTATATAAGGGAATTAATTAGCAGGCTTAAATGACAAACATTTTAATACAGCATATAGAAATCCAAAAATATACCATAGGAAATTATTAAATTAAATAATGCGTAATGCTGCTTAGTTTAGACCTAAATGTTAACAGTGAATTTGAATTAAACTCCAAACGTACTTTGCTACATCTTTAAACATCTACAACTCTTAACGATAACCCCTGACATTTTATGCAGAATTGAGCCTGCAATAGCCTGATATATGTTTAAATCATACTCTCCAAAATGCAAATCCAGAGAGATTTTAAAGCTCGGATAAAATTGCTGAATAATTTTAATTTCAGCTTTAGCACAAAGTCTCGTTTTGGCTAACGCAGAATTTAATATAACTAGTATATGGAATAAAATTAAATGCCTGCATGCAACTTGAAATATTTGAAAACGTACTTTTTAAGAAATTGATTAGGCTGTATTCCAAATCTATATATGTGTAGATAAATGTGTTAAATCAAAATTGTGTGTTATCAATTTTAAAACAGCGTAAAAGGATTACGAAATTCATATCAGGTAGACATTTTACTGAATTCATATGAAACACTTCTGACCTTTAATTTTTTAATATAAATGTAGATATAAAATTTCATTTGGCAATTCCGCCATAAATTACTATTATCTTAAATGTTTAAAATGTATAATAGAATCTAGAACAAGACAGTAAAATCTATTTGGAGAAGGGTTCCAAATACATTACACTCAGAAATTTTGGACCTGGTACGGAGCTATTGAGTAATAATTTTGATTACATATTAATGTGTGTAAATATTAATGTACATATTAATGTGTGTAGTTTGTCAATGTATTATATGGCTTATTCATATTTTGAATAAGGAATTGATATAAATTAGATACCTTTGTAATTATGTATATTAAAATAATTGGAAGTTATTGAACTAATATTGTCAATGTGTTCCAAACGGTGCTCAAGATTTTTCTAGAAATTATATAAAATATTTGCCTATCCTCGACGTTCAACTGTCACAGCATGCTACAATTTTTACTTTCCTTATACACATAATGCATAAGGAAAGTATTGTGACGGGGTCGAAAATTCGAATTCGAGTTTTTGACGGGAGAGCACGTCTCAAGCATCCCTGATCACGAATCAAACCATTTTGAGGTGATGTCTGTGTCTGTGTGTGTGAAAGTATGTGTATGTGTGTGTATGTGTGTCAGTGAGCCTGTGGAGACGATATCTCACGAACGAATGGAGCGATTCGAATGAAATTTGGTACAAAATCACAATCCGTGAATACTGGAAGCCCATTGTTTTTAAACGTAATCGAATGTTCAGAGCCCCCATAAATTTTCGAGTGAAATTTTGACAAAATCATCAAAAAATCAAAACCTTTAATAAAGTTACGCAAATAGACATTTCTTGTGTAATTTTTCCTTAGAAAACGATTGACATAAACTTTAGAACGTTATCACACACACACACATGAACCGTTCTTGAGGTATTGTACATTTTTAAAATAAATTTATCAAAAAATCCCATTAATTAAATAAAAGATATTAATGGTTGTGAAACATGTTCGCTTTTCATATGTAATTTCATGCGATAAATTTGGTGACATCATTTTCGTGGATCTAGCTCGTTCCATTCAAGAAAAAATATACTTTGAGTAATACTTTTGTATTTCAACGCCAATAATCATTTATATGCTATAAGAATAATTTTTATCTCCGTCCATAACGCTTGGCGAGATTTTGGCAACAAATTCGGGGGAATGTCGCCAACTTGGCGACTTTATAAAATATTGCCAAATTAACGAAAATCTCGCCAAATGTATAAAAATGGCACTAAATCAATGAAAATGACGACTAATTGACGAAAATTCAGTATCTTGTAAAGAATATAAGTATCTACTATAAGAGACACCTATTTTTTTACTGTAAAAGTAGTAAATTCATTGCACTATATAAGGAAAGTCATGTGTTGCCCACATTAGATTTTTTTATTTCTGAAGGTAATAAAAATTAACTGGGATGTGGCTCAACTCGATTTTCTTATACTCGATTCTACTTTTACGTAAATTGAGTAAATTTTCAATTACGTAAATTTAATTACGTATTTTTTTTTTTTTTTGCAAATCGTGTTAGAAAAAATTTGAAAGCTATGTATTGTTAGTCCAAATGATCACAGTTCTAGAAAGTTACTCTTCAATTTAAAGGGTTTGGAAACATCTTTCGATGCATACCAAGTTTGACGAAGTAATCCCTTCGGGGAGTTTCTGGACCCCAAGAGAGGGCAAATGATGTCACGAACACAATTATATCGAGACCATTTTTCAGTAGAATGATTTAAACTATTCAGCTTCATGATCATTGAACCAGTAATAACCCATATTATGTATAATTATGTCAGATTTTGTCCGACACTGCCGTATTAATATAATATAAAATTTCGAAGATTTCGCTCGAATTTTAATACTTTAAATCTAGTTTTCGATTTGTCGTTAACAAATCTAGATTAAAAGTTTGTGAAAATCCGTTAATATTTATGGCAGCTATCGTGTAAACAAGAAAGAGACAACAGGCAGCTGACAGAGAGATAGGTGGGCATTACTCAAAAAATAATCAAATCGTGCCCAAGAGGTTCTAATATTGGCATCAAAATCTCAAAATAGAAAATTTCGTGAAAATAATACATTATCAATACTCTATTCCATAGTATGAGAAATTAGGCATTAGTTCTCTTATAAAATTTAATTGAAAGTTCGCTAGAGGAAAACTTGAGTTCGCTGTTTTTTTTTAGAGGAAATAATAAAATCACATTGTATTTTAAGTAAAGAAAATTACTTTGTGAACAATAAATAATGAACTGGTTTACAACGTAAAATGCAATGCGCATCATGCCAAATAAACAACAACATACGTAGCGTTTACTAGATATCCCTTTAGATCTGCCAGTGCACGGGTCTGGATTTAAACACCAGTAAGAGTAAGGTAATGTCGGCCAAACTGAAATGGCTAAGCGACATCACAATAGAATAGCGACACCTAGTGGTACGAATGGAAAATAAAATAATAAAAATAGGAAGCAAGGAAATATGAACATATAAGTGGTAAACAAGAAAAAAGAGTAAGTAGAAATAGAAAATAAGAGTCAGAGAATATGAACTCAATAAAATAAATAATTTGAAGTAATAAGTGTTAATACTTCGTAAACATAAGAAGTAATTCACAAATCGTATACAGGATTACTCGAGTTTTTATTAATATGAAAAGAATCAAAGAAATCTAAAACGAAAACTTTAGAGTCCTTTTGAATAATGGCGGCAGAAGAAAAATTAAACAGGAGGCTATATATACAAAAATTATGAGGGACAAAATGTTTTTTAATTTCTAATTACTTCCCCTGCAATATTTGGTAATGTTTAAGGAAAGTATTGGAATCATGCCAAAAATCACAACTCGAGTTTTCGGCGGTTTAACCCGTTTTGGAACATCTAGAATACGAAAAAACTATTTTTAGCTTGACGTCTGTGTGTGTGTGCTGTGTGTCTGTTTATCTCTGCAATGTATCCACTCTAACTTAAAATCTAATGGACCAAATTTCATAAAATTTGGTTTGGTAAGTCACTTGTATATGTGTGATCCTGGTGCTGAGTAATTTTTGGTACGATTCGAGGTAAAAGAAAATGCCATTTTTTGTGAAATGGCCCGCAAAAACCGACAAAATATAAAATAAAAAACGACGTATGCTGAAATATATCAATTAAATGCTTATTTTATACGTATTTTTTAACGATGAGAAGAATAAAACCAACCCCATTAGGACTAGCGGTTATCGGGATATTTTAGTGTTTTGCATTTTTACTGCGCCACTTTTGAAAATAAGTCCAGTTATTAAATGGGAGCAAACATTAAATTCATAATGCAAATTTAGAAATTTTAAATATACATGGGTGTTATTTTGTGCAATTAAACTCTGGTGAATTATTGAAGAAAGAAAATGAACATGAATATGAGTTTGCAGAGTCATGTGCTGCCCACAACAGATTTTTTTCCTTACACAATCATGATCTTTTTTAAAGCTCGTTTGGTTTGAAAACAATAAGATAATCTGAATTACGATAATGAATATACGATAATCTGAATTGGCAAGGAATTGATAATTTGGTATTGAAGATTTGAACTAACCTCATAGGTTGTGTAAACAAAAGTATTTCACAAGCAATCAGTTATATTAAAGCATATTTTAATCAATGCAATGTTTTATAGGAAATCATCTTCATATATCACTTGATTGGATAGTACCAAATATGAAATTGCATTCATGTAACTTTCCAAAAAATGATGTTTCAACTGTGTATTACAAATTATCGATAAGAAATATTTAATGTAATAATTTTTAATAGTTTCTATTAACACACAAGAACGAAAAAATTGGCCAGTAGCTCAGAATATGTCAAACATGTCAACATATTGTTATAGTTGCTATTTAATCCACTGCAGGACAGGTGTTAAAAGATACTTAGTTTCCGAGAGTTGCTGTTATTGATCTTCTTTTCGAAATCTACGGGTATAATGTTCTGTTAGTCAGTATTTTTTCGACTACTAATAAAATTATAATATCGAAAGTATTGTTAAAGTAAAAACTTTGATATAAGGTAGTATTTTTTTGCCAAAAAATTAATTCATTTATAGTAATTCAGACATTAGTTCTTTTGAGGAATTGATTGTTTGTGTTTTATATCTAACTGGAAATTACACAAATGTTAGAATCAGCATTCTTTAAAATCAAGTACTATGGCAACAAAAATGTACAATCTAAAATAAAACTTCTTTAGTGTAGTAAATGAGTGACATAAGTGTCAAGACGGATAGGAATATAGTACACACTTTGGATTGATTTACAGGCTGAAAGTCTGTTTTAAATCCCATCGAACACATATAGGATGATTTAGACCGCCAAATACAATCTGGAGTGTTGAATATCCAGACCACACGACCAACCCTAAAGCTAATGGTAGCTTAATGTGTGGCCGGACACACAATCTGGAGTGTTGTTGTTGTTGAGATCCAGACCGTCCGACCTACCAGAAAGGTGTATGGTAACCGTAGAACCTGGAGTGTAGAAGACACAGACCGTCCGACTCATCCAAAGGACATGAGCAGCTATTTGGACGGCCGAGAACCTGGAGTGTGGAAACCCCAGGCCGTCCGACTCGTCCAGAGGACTTGAGTAACAAAGTGGACGACCGGAGAACCTGGAGTGTTGAAGACCCAGACCGACCGACTCGTCGACAAGGACATGAGTAGCCATTTGGTCGGCCGAGAACCTGGAGTGTTGTTGTTGTTGTTGAGACCCAGACCGTCCGACCTACCAGAAAGGTGTAAGGTAACTGTATGGACGGCCGGGAAGTGCCACCCAATTTAGACCGGAACCCAGTGGGGGAGGCATCCACAGGGACCGTACCCTCCTTCCCCTACCACCAACCTCTCGGAAGGACTTACGGACCCACATGTTTAACGTGATCGTACTCCGCATGAACACGGCGGCATTTGTGGTAGGGTGCAAATCTAGCGCGCAAACCACGGGGATACCGCACCCGAGATGGCCAACAGCACGCGGTGTTCCGAGGTGGTCGCCCACTAAGTACTAACCGCGCCCGATGCTGCTTGACTTCGGTGATCTAACGAGAACCGGTGTTTTCAGCAAGGTACGACCGTTGGCTCGACCGTTGGCCTGAGAACCTGGAGTGTGAAATCTCTCTTCCAATGGCGATATCTTCCAGTGGAGACATACCGAAAATTGACAGAAAGCATGTTTAAAAGAGTTGACGCAGTCATTAACACCTAAGGTTGCCCCAACAATGTATTGATTTCGTTAAAAAATGCAATTTTCCTCTTTCAATCAAAATTTCAGAATACTTTGGAAAATATTGTGTATTTTAAAGACATAAATAAATATAAATAACATCCCAGATTGTTTTAAACATAAAGATGACTACGACGATATATGAACTATATATTTTTCCAAAACAGAAATCCCTGGAACTCCTTCAGGTGTGAAAAGAATTTAGGTCTTCCACACATCTTGCCAAATAATACCAGCGAGAAAGGGGATAAAATCGTAAGAAAAGAGAAAAAAAGTATTTGAAAAGATTTGAAAATCCCAAGTTTAGGAACATTTAAAAAAATAAAGAAAATCCAGTGAAATACAGGAGAGAGACTGTGTTAGCATTGATCAGGAGACAACTTTTTCAACCTCAACGACTTTTCGCACTCTATTCTTCTCCAAGGTCCATTTTTGTTTTTCACATAAGTGATTTTATATTTTATAAACGGGAAAAGTTTTCTGGGGAATTTTCTAACTGTCGTAAATTCTAGGCTTTCAAATCTGAATAAAATTCATGTTAGGTGAAGATGATAATCCTGGAATGCAGTGAAATTTCGGATTCTATTACAAGTTTCTGCTCTCTCAGTTGCTATTTGTAATTCGAAAATATTAAATAGTACTAAATATTTTGAAATGCCTTTTTTAATAAAAGTATTTTTAATTATAAAAATACCACGTTATAGTTAACATATTTGCTTACCTTATATACATAATGTATAAGGAAGGTATTATGACGGGTCGAAAATTCGAATTCGAGTTTCGACGAGAAAGTACGTTTCAAGCTTCCCTGATCACGAATCCAACATATTTTAAGTATGTGTGTGTGTGTGTGTGTGTGCGTGTGTGAGTGTCAGTGAGTCTGTGCAGACGATATCTCACGAACGAATGGAGTGATTCGAATGAAATTTGGTAGAAAAATCACAATCCGTGAATACTGGAAGTCTATTATTTTAAAACACAATCGAATGTTCAGAACTTCCCTAAATTTTCGAGTAAAATTTTGAAAAAATCATCAAAAAATCAAAACCTTTAATAAAGTTACGCAAATAGACATATCTTATGTAATCTGTTCTTAGAAAACGATTGACATAAACTTTAGGAAGCTAGCATGAACCGTTCTCGAGATATTGCACATTTTTCAAATAAATGTATCAAAAAATACCATAAATTGAAAAAAATATATTAACTGTTAAGAAACATGTTCACGTTTTATATGTAATATCATGCGATAAATTTGATGACATTATTCTCGCTGATCAAACTCGTTCCATACATGTTCCATTCATACTTCCATACACGTTCCATTCATTCGAGTAATACTTTTGTATTTGAACGCCAATAGTCATTTATCCGTTGTAAGAATAACTTATTTCTACGTCCATAACGCTTGGTGAGATTTTGGCGGCGAATTTAGCGGAATATCGACAACTTGGCGACAAATTTAAATGTGGCCAAATTAGCAGATATCTTGCCAAATGAATGAAACTGACGCTAAATCAATGAAAATGACGACTAATTGAAGAAAATTCAGTATCTTGGAAGGAATATAAGTATTTACAATAAAAATGACCTACTTTTTTACTGCAAAAGTAGTAAATACATTGCATTATATAAGGAGAGTCATGTGATGCCCACATCAGATTTTTTCGATAACATTAGAGTGCATATTTAACTCAAATGATTAGAGTCTCTATAAATTTAAATCATTAATAAGTGTACATGTGTAGTTATCTGTCTGTGTGTCTTTCTTAAAGTATAGGTGTGTTATAACTCTTGAACGAAAGTAAATTAATAGAACGCAGTCTGATAATTTCAATTGATGAATGTAAGATGACTTTCAATCTCCAAAATTAATTATTAAGAAAATGAACTTAATCTTCAAAACTCTTTAATACATATATAATTTTTTTATTATAAAATATATTCATATTAAAAAAATATTTTATACACAAGCTCTTATTAAAGAATTGATGATAGCATTTATAGGAAGGTAACATCCACCATTTTTAGGATATTGTGCATTTTTGATTCGAAATTATAAAATTCTTCAAAAATGCGGTAAAGACAATGATATCATATTACTGGATACTTTAAGTCTAAAAATAAATGGAACTAACTATAGGGATTATTACAAACCGTTCGCTAAAAACTAATTTCATTCTCCACCGCGGAAGTATAACAATATATATACGTCATCTCCATGGAGTCTGACATAGCCGGGCTTATACAGCATGGCTGACATATTCAGGCACACGGAAATTATTGTTGATTAATATAAATGACTTACACTAATACAAACCATAGATACGTAGCACGCGTAGATCCATCAAAGCCCTAGAGTAGGACGAACCTTGATATCAGTTTTTTAAACGATAAAAGTCGAAAGACAATTTATAATTTCAAGATAAACTATCCCAAAACATGTCTCCAAAAATGTCCTCCATATTTTAACATGTTTTTAGAGAAAACTTTATCTATACTGATTAGGCTCTCAGTAATTCTGCATACAAGGAATTTAATAATCCGGTTTAGTCATGGTATATGCTATAATAAAAGACAACGCATAATTACTGTTTGTGTAGTTACAACAGAAAATGAGGTATTATAATAGCCATTGTTATAAATAAATTAAAATTAAAAATAAATCCAATATCCAGTTTAGTTTTCTGTATCTGATATCATACGCAACATAGAACTCCAGAATACTGTTCTTTACGAATAATAACTGTTTATCGAGCGTGTTCACCCCACGATGATCTAGAAGACCGAATCTTTTCACACTTATATTATCCCCTTACACCTTTCTGGTAGGTCGGACGGTCTGGGTTTCAACAACAACAACACTTATATTATCCAATTGGGTGAAAAACGGTTACCTTACACCTTTCTGGTATGTCGAACGGTCTGGGTTTCAACAACATCCACAACAACACTTATATTATCCATGCCAACGGCCCTACCGTGCTGAAAACACTGGTTCTCGCTAGTACTTGTGTGTACTGGTTAGTACTTGTGTGGGTGACCACCTGGGAACATCGCTTGCTGTTGGCACTTTTCGGGCGCGGTAGCCCGGTGGTTTGCGCGCTGGATTTGCACGCTGCCAGAACTGCCGCCGTGTTCATGCGGAGTACGATCACGTTAAACATGTGGGTCCTTAAGTCCTTTCGAGAGGTTGGTGGTAGGGGAAAGAGGGTACGGTCCCTGTGGATGTCTCCCCCACTGGGTTCCGGTCTTAAGGTCTAAATTAAGTGGCACTTCTCGCCCATCCAAACGGTTACCTTATAACTATCTGGTAGCTCGGACGGTCTGGGTCTCAACAACAACACATATATTATTCACCACGAGACAGAATATAAGAGTCAAATATATTGTTTCTTCTCATGATGATGATGCAAACAGACAGACTAACAGATGACTTTTAAATGTAACACATGCACACCTAATAAAAGTTCAGAATATCTTCAAATTTAAACATAAAAGTGGAGTACATTTTATAAATCTATTAACATTGTAAAACAATGAAAACAATGTATGTAAAACAATAATAAATCTTTCGACCGTCATGTGTTTACTTTCAATATTTTCAGACATGTAAATTCAAAAATCGATTAATTATAGCATTAATTTTCAATAGTTTAACTGATGGCAGGTAGACAGCAGGCAATTTCGGTATATAACTACTAAATATTACAAAAGAAATAAATGTTACAAACGGAAGTGTTACAGTGTCTTTCAAATGGAATTAAAAACTGTATAAAAATGGAATTAAGAAATATTAGTTTAGGTTAGTATAAATATTCAAATAACGATTCGATCCCATTTGTTTGGAGGCTCACATAATGATTGGGTCATGATTAAAGGGATGAAACAACTTTTTGTATATGACAACAGATATGCACAACAGATATGGACAGTGCAACAGATATGGACAGTGTCATGAAACCGGTCAAAGTTGGACCGTACCATGGCTACAATCAACCATTTATGAAATGCAATATAACAATTCTCATTAAACAATTGGGTTACGCTTTCAGTGAGAAAAACGCAGTAGGACATGAAGAAAGATGGTCTACAGGATGGATGTATTTTATGCGGGAACGTAAAGGCGGACCATCAAAATTTTAGGAAATTCGGTACAGCCGTTTTCGCATGGTGATGACACAAACAACCATACACGTGGATTTTCAACTTTATTTATATAGATAGAATCGTAACATAAGATTTCTAGACATGCATGTCGGATTTAGTACATAAATATTTTTGAAGATCATTAAATAAAATTATAACTGAGATAAAAATATAAAATAATTTATACTTTAAATAGTAATAAAATATAACGATACAAATTAAAGACTAATTACTTATATTAGTATCTATCTCTTTTACGGTATTTAATTTACGATAATTTTTGCAACAAATGGTACTAAGTATAAAAATTGATGTAACTATAGTGTATTTAAATAACTATATAACTGTTGTAGAAATAAAAACCAATAAAACATTTTAAATATTTTTTTAAATTTTTATTTCAAGTACGCCAGCGAATTAAAGAGTTCTAACTTGGTTTAAACGTTTAAATCCAAGCAATTAATCATAATTATAAAATAAGATAAAAAATATAATTGCTACGTCAACCATTTATGATATGCAATATAACAATTCTCATTAAACGTTTGGGTTACGCTTTCAGTGAGAAAAACGCAGTAGGACATGAAGAAATATGGTCTACAGGATGGATGGATTTTATACAGGATCGTGAAGGCGGACTATCAAAATTCTAGGAAATTCGGTAAGCCGTTTTCGCATGGTGATGACACAAACAACCATACACGTGGATTTTCAACTTTATTTATATAGATAGAATCGTAACATAAGATTTCTAGACATGCATGTCGAATTTAGTACAAAAATATTTTTGAAGATCATTAAATAAAATTATAACTGAGATAAAAATATAAAATAATTAATACTTTAAATAGTAATAAAATATAACGATACAAATTAAAGACTAATTACTTATATTAGTATCTATCTCTTTTACGGTATTTAATTTACGATAATTTTTGCAACAAATAGTACTAAGTATAAAAATTGATGTAACTATAGTGTATTTAAATAACTATATAACTGTTGTAGAAATAAAAACCAATAAAACATTTTAAATATTTTTTTTAAATTTTTATTTCAAGTACGGCAGCGAATTAAAGAGTTCTAACTTGGTTTAAACATTTAAATCCAAGCAATTAATCATAATTATAAAATAAGATAAAAAAATATAATTGCTACGTTTTAATTTTTTATAGTTTATAATTTAACCAGATGCATTTAATTTATTTATTTTTTGCCGTTTAATAATATTAAGTTATCATTGATATTTTAATAACATTCTCAGTAGCAGAGAAAATTAGCTTTAAAAATGTTTACTGCAACTTTACTAATTTCCTTCACAACATAAATGAAAAGCGATAAACATTCTGCTGTATGTTATGGCATGCAGTATGGTAAATATGTAAATTAGGCAATTATTTTTGATTAATTATTACTAATCACTTACGAAGAAAAATGTTCTCTATTTTTAATTAGGATGCTGTAGACAATGATGAATTTCAGCAATAATTCAGTTAATGTAAGCCTATGATGTAAGGACTTGGTATAAAAAGATGTACTATTCTATTATAAATACAACTGTTGAACTCTATAATAAATATATTTTCCTGTAACTTTATTTTACCATTTTATATAAATAAATTCATAAATTAATTAAACATAATTAAATCGGAAAAAATTTAATTTGTAGTTTGTTATATTATCATCAAAGCAATTTATTTTCTTGTTATAGTATATGTAGACAAATAAGCTTTGTAGAAACTATGCGCATCAGATAAAAATTACAAAATCCAGGATTTTATTCAGATTTTAGATCCTATTTAATTTTTAAATAGACAACAAGAGTGCAATTTAAACACTATATTTATGTAGGGACCTTCATATGGTGGCAAATGTTGTACACACATTACTTCTGACGCAGCTATAAGTATATTTATTCTGTTTTGCATACTTATTTCTTATAGTCATATGAGTTTTCGGTAAAATTGGACGTGGCATCTCCAAAACTTGAAATAGAAATCCTGAGTGGAACTCCTCAATCCTCTGGAATTCAATGCTAAATCCATATTAGCATTATTATATGCTAAGTCCATCTAAGCCCTGTCTAATGTTAACCCAAAGAAATGGGTGTTTCAAGAGATATTTTGAACCGAAAATGAATAAAATAAGGAAGAGAAAATATTTAGTAATATCTCCAACCTTCTTTTTAATTTAATGCTGAATTCATGCCAGTTGTCATCTAAGCATTATCTGCTAATAATTTTAAGAAGACCTTTCAAAATTTTTATCCATTTTCTTCTTTGCCAAAATTAGAGCAAAAAATGAAACATTTTTCTTTTAAATAGTAAATACGTGGATTCCTAGACATTGTATTACCTATAATTTAATAATATGTGTCTCTCTGTAGTTATTTAAATTTTTGGTGGTTCCTTGTTATTTTGTTTGTTTATCTTTCGTGTTTTTGGTATTGAAGGTTATTGAGGCTGTTTTTGAGTTATTCTGTTGTCTTTTTTGTCCATCTGCTTCTTTTTAGCGAGCGGGCTGTTGTCGTCAACTATGTTTTTTATTTTGGCGTGGCTTTGTTAAGATTACTTTGTCGTTCGTGTTTCTTGTTTTTTCTGTCTTTTTGAGTGTTGTTTTTAGTTGTTGCATTTTCCTAGCCAGTTGGATTGGGTTCTTTTAGTTTCTTCTGTTATTGTTGATCGTGTTTTATCTGGTTTATGGTACCTTGGGTTTTTTATTGGTTTTCTGAATCTTGGTTATCATGTTGGATCACTGGTGTGGGATGTTGTTGTGTTGTTTTCTGTTAGGCTTTTATCTGATGGTTTGGGGTCAGAATGATTGGTTCTCTCATTATTTTTGGTGTTTAAAATCTTGCGGGTTTATCTTTTTACTGCTGGTTGATGTTCTTTTGTGGTTGCTTGCTTATTTTAGTGATAGCTGTCCTCGGCTTTTCATGGGATTTTTTATTTTTTTATTTTTGACCTTTCTTTATTTAGGATTTGCTTTAGCGGCTACTGTTTGTTATGTCTTATTTTTCTTGGTCTGCTTGCGTCTATGTTTTACCTGGGATTCCCCTTTAACTTTTAAGTTCTTTCGTGTGTTTTTTATTTTCTAGTGCTTTTGCTAATATATGCCGATTGTTCTTTTTTATATAGTTTTTGCTCTTGTTTTTCCTCGAGTTTTTATGTCATAATTTTCCTATCCATCTGCATAAAGTTCATGTCTTGTCAAATCGGCACATGTTTATCTAAATTGTTTATCTAAATCGCACGTGTTAAATCTGTATGGGGTAATTCGTGGGCCGTCGCCGTAATGGTGAAGTTTGCTGAGTTTGTTCTGGTCAGATGGTTTGTGTTGCCGAGTGGGTGTCCCACACTTCCGGGTGATTTCCCTCATGTCGCGACTCGACGGCGACTCGATGACGTCTTCCGATGATGTCTTCCGAATTGCCTAGCTGACTCATTTTACTTATTTTGTGTTGGGAAAAGCGTTGCCTTACACTTCCGGGTAAGCCGTGTGTCTTTAGTAGCGGAACGGGCATTTTATGCCTGTTCACCAAGTGCCATGTAAAAGCTCAGGATGCGGCAGGTAGTCGAATGGGCGAATCTACCCGACCTGCGGGAATTCACGAGCGCCAGAGAGCAGGAGACCGTGCCTCCTAATAAATAAAACATTCGCATTATATTGATGAATTGCATCTTGCTATTATGGCGTATTTGAAGGGCATACCATATACATTTTGTTAAAATTAATTAAATACTTCAGAGAAATATTAAATGGTAATTCAATATGCATATGCCATTAATTACATGGAAAATATAACAAGTGTTAATATATTTCTCGATATTTGTATGAGAAAAACATTTTGTAACTTTTCTTCCCGAAAAATTCCAAACAAAATATACATGTTAAGCAAATACAAAATATCCAGAGTATTTTCTTTGATCTTTAAATTAAACGCATGTCCAAATACAAAATGCTGTTCCTTAAATGAAACATAGACGGAATTTAAATCCATTTTATATGCAGGGGAGAATATAGAGGCAATACAGTCGTGTAGATTAGGAGACCTCACTCGGGAGTCAAAATTTAATTATATGTAATATTTCTAAAATATATAACATATATTGAACTAAAATACTCAGTTAAATATTTATATTAATAAATCATTTAAAATAGCAATAGCAGATATACTTTAAATTCAAAATATGTCTCTCAAGAGATAAATGAAAAATGTAAGAACAATAGAAGACAAGACAAAATGTATATTTTTCGCTTAGTTAAGCAATAATGAGTTTTATTTTAGTAATGCCACATTTCCTTTGTATCATTTTCTACCAATTATAACTATCAGTGGATGCAAAACACGTATTAAAAATGTATATATATTCTTTCGAAGTAACATTTAAAAACTTACACATTTAAAAATATATGTACTATAAAATAACGTATTACAATTACTTAACATTTAGAAATGTATGTACATTCTTTTAAAATTACATTTTAAAACTTACGTATTTAATCATATATGTACTACAATGTAATGTATTACAATTACTTAACATTTAAAAATATATGTACATTCTTTCGAAGAATTCTGATCTAAATATTAAATTTAGATGCTTTTCAGGCAAGTCAAACATTTGCAATTAATCATAATTATGTAAAAATACCTAAAAGAAGCATTTTTGAAGAGTTTTATCCTAATTTACAATTTAAAGTGAGGTGCACTTTTTACGGTTATTCCATTTTTCTGTCTAAAGTCACCTATACTTTAATAAGTTTGTAATGAACTCTTAGAAAAATCAATACTTTACGTCAAAAATCGCAATTTGTTCTAGAACGGCATAACTGACTTGCATAAATTAAAAAAAAATGCGTAAAATATGTTAATTCGTAAATTACCATTAATTAGTTCCTTCTCACCTCGTCCGAAGAAATATATTAGCACTTTAAACCGGCATCCTATGATGTACGATGTCTTATAAAATTAATTTGCTTTTCATTCTCGTATTTTTCATGAAATTAAGATTTTATTTAGTATACACTGCATGCTTATAAGAACATATAACATAATATTATATTAGAATTATGTTATTTTAGTATTAAAATTCAATTTAATAGATGTATATACATTTTCTGAATTGATTTAAGCAATTAGAAATATAAACATTTACTCAGACTTCTAGCTAAAATATTCTGAAATAAAAAGTTCCGTTAATATTAACATAGACAGCTAATTAAGAGTATAAATAAGTTATCCAGGCAAATGCAGCCTCCTATTTTAGAATAAACAGAGAAAGTCAGTACATCCTCAAAAGTAACACCATAGAAGATGCATTATTGCCTTTTCTTGTGTGGTTGCTTTTTATTTTTAGCCCAAAGAAAGAGCCTGTTTTTGCCTGAAAAACTGACTGGCACATTTAATTAACAGAAATTTAGTTACTAAGGAAGTAGTGTAATGTCAAATATGATATATGTTTTGGATCTTGGTTTAAATTAATTATAAATAAATCCATTCAATAAATAGTAATTTAAATGAGATTAATCTTAATACATATATAATTGGTGATTTATATAATCTAGTAATACAATTATAATGACTTTGCATATATTTGTAAATAGTATAATTGACGTTTTTTTGTTTTGTTATAAGATATTTGTAACAATTATTAATCAGGATGTGCTAAAATATATTAACACATTCAGATATTACAAAATATAGACATTCTATTGATTAAACTTTATGAAATGATCAGACCATTTGCTTATATTTTAATTAATTTTCCTAAATGACATCAAAAATGCAAAATGTTAAGAAAAAACAGTTAAATAATTGTATTTATATTAAAAAATAAACATTTGAGACTGAATTAGACTACAAAATCCAAGAAAATCGTGTATGATATATTTACACTTGCAAAATTCATTTCTCATGAACTTGGATATATAATAAAGAAACAAACAAATAATATAACTTTCATTTTATAAATCAAGGGTGAGGTATGATTTCTGTATTTTAGTTCTCCGAAAACTAATTTAGAACATAAACATTAATTTAAAATAAGGAATATCTAATATGTATATATAAATACTCTGCAATTTATGTGGAGAGAAAGATTGTGAGCGTATAATTTTTGTTAGTGAACAAAGCAAACACAATCAACATTAAATCAACTGATTTCGAGTGCAAAGTGAACTGCCTATAAATTCTGGACAAAATAACATAATTGAAATAAAGACATATATTTTTGGTGGAGAAACTTAGGTATTAATTATAAACACCTTTCTGGCCTTAATGATAAACATGGAAGTGAATGATGTCTATTATTTTGATTTACAATATTTTTTGTTAAATGTGTATGTCTTTAATATTATTCACTATAAGTACTATTTCATATGTCTGTATAACATCAAATCTTCTTAATATTAATAGGCCCTTACGCTTTTGAATAAAATAATGGCCACAAATGCAATTTAAATTGATCAATTTGCTTGAGAAATATCCATAGCAAACGTCGTTATAAATGGTTGATTCGGATGCACGAAATGTGTCAATTCCACTAAAATCAGAGTCAGATTTTTCACTTCATCACAACACTCTGTCTTCCAAATTCTATGCACTGTATATAGACTAAATATATTATGTACTACTAAATATATTATGTATACTATCGGATGTTTGTGTGTAGATCAGGTTTATAATCATATCCTCCTACACACCTGAAGTAGGCATTTCAAATGCTATAATGGAGCGATGAGGATTAAAGCATTTATTGATCGGTGTCATTTTCCATTTCATGTTCAAAAACTTTCATTCATGTTCAAAACATCTATTTTTCAAGACTATCTGTAGATAGAGCATAGATGATAATTTATATGAATTTAGCATCGGAAATGTATTTAGCAAATCAGACATAAATAGTTATTCACTAAGAATTTCAATTTTGGCATTTTTTTCACTGCCGGTTCAAAACAATTAAACAACTGTTTCTCAAGGTTGAATACAAAGCTTTGAGGATTACTGATATGGATTCAGAATCAAATTGTCAAATTGGAAATAAATTAAAATTGCTTTTATTTATTTAAAAAATTGTTGATTTTATTCAAAAGTGTCCTAAATGTTATCAAGTAATTCAATTAAAGTTAAAATTTATAAAATATTCTATGATTTTTTTATATTCCAAGATTTTATTATACTTTCACTCTTTATTTATTCTTTATTTCTACTAAGATTTTATTATACTCTTACTTTTATTTACTCTTTCTGCGGTTTTACTTAGAGAGTGAAGTTTTAACTTATCAGTACGTGTTCAAAGATTGATAAACAGTTTTCTTTTCATTCAAATCAGCAACAATCGTAAACAAGAGCAATTTAGAATCATTAACTCTTTCACTGTCTGTGAAATTTCTAGAATAACCATGCTATACATTTAAACAGCAATTAAAGGCTAAATGAATTTTCAAATAGTGAAATTAACATCCTGGTGTGCTCACCATACACTGAATTTATACTTTTGTCTTTTACTGATATTGTAAATGTGATAAATGAAATAATTGGAAAATTATTAAGATATTTGATCTAAACCAAAATATAGGGTAAAACAGACTGGTGCTTCAGTTTCATTAAAATATTGGGAGAGTTTTTATAAAGTGTAAGATGGTGGTTAGTCACAATTAAACATTATAAAACCGTTCAAGAGGTATGTTAAAAAATCAGAAAATCGGAAATCAATTTGCTTAAGAAATATCCATAGAAATATACTGTCGCACACATACATATAGTTATAAATAGTTGATTCAGATGCAGGAAATGTGCCAATTCCTTTAAAATCAGATTCAGATTTTTCACTTCACGACAAAACGTTGTCATCTAATCATCTAAATTCCATGCGCTGTAAGGAGACTGAATATATTATTACACTGTCGTATGTTTGTGTGTAGATTAGATTTATAATTATATCCTCAGAGCACACCTAAAGTAAGCATTACAAATGTTATAATGAAGCAATGCGGAGTAAAGCATTTATTGATCGGTGTCATTTTCTTTTTCATGTACAAAATATATATTTCGTAAAATTGTCTGTAGATTGATCTCAGCTGATGATTTATATGGATTTAGCATTAGAAATGTATTTAGCGAATTCAGAAATAAACAATCAATTACTAAGAATTTCAATTTTAACATTTCTATCACCGCCGGTTGAAAACAATTAAACACATATTTATCAAGACTGTATACAGAGCTTAGATGATCAGTGATATAGATTCAGCATCAAATTTGATAGGACTAAAGTGCTCACTGCAGATTTCTTCTTTCGGTACTGCAGAGTCCACTTAGAAGATAAACAGATGCATATTCTTTCGGTTCCAGCAGCTCAACGGTAGAGCGTTGGTTGACCAGTATAGAGAGTGGAATAATGAACAAAATCAGTATTTTATTGATAAGCAACATCAACTTCGATTTTAACTTTCCCTGCAATAAATGGGGAATATAAGGGGAAAGTAATAGAATTGTAAAAGGAAAGTATTGGAATCATGCTTATTGGAATCACAACTTGATTTTTCGACCGATCTACACGTTTTGGAACCTCTAGAACACAAACAAACTGTGCTTAGTTTGTGTGCTTATCTGCGTGTTTGTATGTGTGTGTGAGTTTGTGTGTGTGTATTTTGTAGGTAAGCCCTTAGTGGGTGATACTGGTGCTGATTAGATTTTGGCATGATTAGGGATAAAATAACCTGCACTTTTTTGCGAAATCGCTCTCAAAAATTGACTGTATCCACTCTAGCTAAAAAACTAATAAACAGAATTTCATAAAATTTGGAAGGTAGGTTACTTGCAGTTAACCTGCAGGTATCCTAGTGCAGATTATAATTTGGTATGATTCGGAAAAAAATAACCTGCAATTTTTTTGCGAAATGGGCAGAAAAATTTATCAAAATCTAAAATAAAAGACTACCTATGCTCAAATATATCGAGCAAATACTTGTGTCATACGTAATTTTTGACGATAAAAAATATAAGGCCAGCCCCATTACTCTAGGGCTGGCCGTTCTGGGAATATTTTAGTTTTTCTGCATTTCCGCTACTTCACCGGTGGCAATAAGTCTAGTTATCAAATAAAAACAAAAATTAAATTAAAAGTGCAAATTTAGTGTAATTTAAAATAATTGTGGATGTTATTTTGTGCAATTAAATTCAATTTAATGAATTATTATTACGATATAAAGAGAACGTGAATATGAGTTTGCAGGGAAAGTCGTATTCTGCCAATGTGAGACTTTTATCACAAACTTTCTATTTCTTCATCTTCTCCAAACTGTGAAAATACGACGAAAATATACGCACGTGTCAGATTTCTACAGAAATCGTCAAAATTTCGGCTAAATTGGTGGCGCCATCTATTTTTGAACGTTGTTAAAAATTAAAATAAATATTACTTTCATCAGCCCGTTCGCCTTTTGGAATTTCAATTAATTGGTATATTTTCTAGTCCTTATTAAGTTTCTAGTAAAAGCTTATGAGATAAGTATATTTCACAAAAAAGAACTCTATCTTTCGTATTAAATATTTAAATTAGTTGGAGCACAAATTCTGAATAAAATGCTTCAAGTACGTAAATTAATCAATTACTTTTAATTAATTTTGAGTAGATCCGCTAAAAGTAGAGCCTCGATCGTTTTAATTAAGGTACTGCGAAGTATAAAGCTTTTTTATTGTAAATATGTGATTGTGGCAAGAATGTCGATAATAAGAATATGTTCTTCAGATTCTAATTATAAACAAAACCATAGCCTTATATTTTAATTAAGTCATTATATACATAACTTTAATGCTTGTATAAACTCAATTTTAGGGAGAAATATTACGAGCATGTACATTTTTATGTATAGTTTTATCTAAATTATTTTTCGTTGTTATAAATTGAAGTCGTTTAAGGATATTACTAAAAATATGTTATATATAATTTTTGTTCATGCATTGGATTAATATTTTAAATATTTATATGAATTCAAATTACTGGGAAGATACTAATAAATATGTAAATATCTTTAATTTTTAAGAAAATGCTTTTTAAATTATTCTTATCAAAATACTTAAAACTATATTCATATGAAATATTAATTTAGAATATAGGCTTTGCATTTAGTAATTTCTTGAGAGGATTTTTTTCAAAGTTTGAGAATTAAAATTGCTTCTATTTAATTAAAAAATTGTTGATTTTATTCAAAGTGTCCGAAATGGCATCAAATAAAGTAACTCAATTAAAGTTAAAATTTGTAAAATATTTTATGATTTTTTATATTCCAATATTTTATTAACTTGTACTTTTCTTCGTACGCCTTAACTTATAGAGTGAAGTTTCAGCGTACAAATACTTGTTCAAAGATTGATAAACAGTTTTATCTTTATTCAAAGCAACAATAGTAGTGAACATGAGCGATTTTGAATCATTAACTCTCTAGCTATCTGTGGAATTTCTAGAATAATCATGATGTACAATTAAATATCATTTAAATCCATAAAAATATCTTGAAATTGATAAAATTGAACTAAATAAATGAAATTCATTGTGTTTTGTTAGGGGATAGTATTTAGATGATGTTTCGTCAATTTGTCGCCAAGTGGGACTGTTAGTTCTATAGTTCCACTTGGCGATAAATTTGACGATTTTTTAAAATGTCGCTAAATTGACGAAAAAGTGCCCAACTTGATAAAATGACGCTAAATTTATAAAAATGACACCGAATTCATGAAAATTCAATATTTTGCATAATTTAGAACAGTTTTCAAGATAATCAATTCAGTCGTTGTGTGAGGATTCAAATTTTGTTTACTAAATTTGTTTACAAACTGGACCAGGATGTCTTATTCTTCAAATCTGCCTGTGAAGATAATTCTGTATATCGAACCCAGAGATTCTTATATATTTTTAGAAAAACGAAATTAAATATTTTAATAGAATATTTTGAATAGCAAAGTCATTTAGAATACTACAGGAATTTACACATAATTGTGAATGTTAAGTTTCTTTATATTATATTTTCCGTACAAAAACAGATATACTGCTATTGTGAATTTTTATTTTGCTACACTGAATTTTTATTTTTATTTTAATAGAATTGTAAAAGTGATAAATGAAATAATCGGAACATGGTTTCTAAGATATTTGATGTAAACCGAAATACAGGAAGAGAAACAGAAGGATGCTTCAGTTTCATTAAAATATCAGGAGAGTTTTTATAACGTATAAGATGGTCGCTATAATTAAACATTATAAAATTATTCAAGATATATGTTAAAAAATCGGGTGTATTGAGAATAACACAAATTTATCAGATTTGTAATTTTTCAGTAAAAAGCATGTTATTTCATTTCGTTAGTTGTAGAAAATGTAATGAATAAGCACGTTTAAAATACTTTTCAGAGATGCATCAACCCATACAAAATACAGGGAAAAATCTGGGATGCTTCAGGTTAATTAAAAATATAAGGATAGGGTTTATAAAGTATGAGATGGTGGTATAATTAAAAATTATAAACGTATTTAAAATATATTAAAAATCGGGTGTATTGAGACTATAGCAAAATTTTCAGATTTTTAAATTTTGCAGTAAAAAACTAATTTTTCTTTAGTTCTAGAGAATGTAATAAATAAATATGCACAACATAATTTTAAGATACGCATTAACTCATACCAAATGCAGAAAAAATAACATGAATACTTCATATTATTTACAAAGCGGGTGGCTTATAAGATGGACTATGTAGAGGGTAAACTTTGTAAAAATCAAAATATTTATGTTTTACATCGAAAATAAACAGTTTTATGAAGGAGAAAATTAGCATTTACTTTATATTCATCGGACAGAAAAGAGAAATTTCGAGTGCGTATGTTTCATTTAAAATACTTTAAATTAAACAGGATTTAAAGTACTTTAAAGAAAGCAAATATTGAAATCTTGCATTCGGTGATTGCATTTAGTACTTAGAAATACGAAACTGTTAATGAGTAACACGGATTCAAGTGCTTACTTTTTAGATGTAATTTCTTTCGAATCAGGGTTTTAAATTACTTTTTTATTTAGAAATCAGTGTTTCGTAGTGATAAAGCAATTATCTGAAGACCCATTTAACCAAATATTCGGATAATCGCATTATGGAAAACTACTGTTTCAATTTGCATGAATTACAGATTTGCATGAATAATATATCTGCATAACAGTACTTGTATGCATGCATAACAAAATTAGAATTTGTGTAGTAAACTTAGGCAAAAATATAATGGCTCTTAAAAAAAGGAGAAAATAGTGTATAGAAAACAATACTATAGATTTTCACAATTTACTGGCCTGCCTGGATTTCCATATCTCTCTATATTAAAAAATAGTAGCTGCCTCTGCCGCCGCCGCCGCCGCCGCTGTTTGACAGATTTTTCGTTCCTCGTTCTAAAAACTATAGCATATAAAAATATGAAATTTGGTATACTTGTAGAGAAAGCTTTGGGGAACACGTTGAAATAAATCGTTTTTCGATATGTGTTGTAGTTTAATAAATATTTAATGTCAAATTCAATGGCGAAATATTTGAACTGTGAGTTCGCGTCTTAGATAGACTAACAGTATCAAGATTACGAATTCTTGCAGGCAGGTACCTACATAGTTGAAGTTTTGCAGCACGGGTACCTATTTTTAATTTCGATTTAGTTTACGAGATATTTTACTGTTATGAACGTCTGAAGTGAAAAATGATTTTTCGTATCGCCACGTCTAGCGATTTTTCTGTCTCGCACCGTAAAAACTATGGCATACAAAAATGTGAAATTCAGTACATTTATATAGAAATAATTGTGTAATATGATGAAATAAGCAATTTACCAATTTAAACTTTAGCTCGGCTTGAAATAACTCGCAAAGTGAACTCTGGATCAGGTAGCAAGGGATTCAGTTTTGGGACTTCCTGGGCTGGAAAAAATCCCTCCCTTTTTCCTCCTGCGAAAAATGGGTAGGGATAGAAAAATAGTTTTTTAATGTAGAATTTTTAGGAGAGAAAGGTGTTAATCGATCTCTGCGAGCGTAGAGGATTGCAAGGGTTAGCAAAGCGTATCGAGGAGGAAGCAGAACCCCCTAGTATGTATGTTAATGATACTAGAAAAAGAAAAATTATTTCGCAATACTGCTGTTAGATATAATTTCATTGAGAATTTTTCTGTCTATGAATTTGCTTCATAATACATTTTATACTGGTATTGATATTTTTAGTTTGACTCCTCCCTATTTAAGAAAAAGCTTGTTTTAATGCAATTTATATGTACTCTGCTTAGTATTCTCGTATTTTATGCTCTATGCTTTTTAAGTTTGTGTCTACTGTAACTGGATTTCATATGCTGTTGCCACGTAAATTGAATGAATAAATAAATAAACAACGAGACTGCATTTAAAATATTTATAATTTGTGATACTTAGCCTAATCTTTCAATTAATTTTTGCAATTTATTAAGATCC